>OX438811.1:1064960-1245503 GCA_949316475.1 Hypomecis punctinalis
ACATTATAAAATGAAACGCAGTCAAAATCATAGTTAAACATGGTTAACGAACGGCTTTAATCAAATTCGGTGTTCATTTATTAGGAACGTCAGTCCATTTAAGGGTCATTTGCGAAAATACTCGTTCCACAAAATAATTTGAGCTAAGAATACTGAAAATAAAAGAAATTATCGTGTAAACGATATTAATAATTCGTCGATTTTTGTAAAATACGGGACATTGGCTGTCCCGGCGCGACATAGAAATGTATGCATGAAATACGGGACGTCCCGTGAAATACGGGACGGTTGGCAACGCTACATAACACTTTTACATAGCATTATTGATTTGATGGCTTAATCCAAGTGTTACTACCAATCTTACTACCAGTACCTAGTAAGAACGGTAAATGAATTGCCGTTGTTACTACTGCACTTGAAAGTTGTTAGAACAGTAAAAATAAATTACCCGTGTTACTACCGTAAAACTAAAATAACAAAGAGAAACAACATATGACCTGTTCTGCTAGAGTTGCATGACAGGTGTGTCAAAGTGGCAGCTGTCAAACTAAAATATGATGATATTTCAATTACAGTATTTCTGACATTTTAATTTTTCTGTAATATTGTTTTTTCAATTTTATGTAATGTAGGTTTTAATTTTAATTAATTTATTGTTATATCATGCCTTATAATACTATTGAGTACATAATTGTTATTTTAGGTTAATTGTTTTACGATTCGTAGCGTGCTCATTGTAGGTATACTTTTGTATACCAATGTATGTAAATATCCTTACTGAAAATAAATGACTATCTATCTATCTATCTATTGTGGCGGCCACGACGCACTCGGAGCAGCCCGCCACAAGGTACATGTACTTTGTATGAACCTACAGCATTGACAGCGAGGGCGGGTTCTCCTGGGCACTTGACTGCTGCGACGATGCAAGCGCCGCACCCCGCCTCACGGCACATGTATTTGGTACCACGGAGCCCAAGTTTCTCCCGGAGGAAGTCCACCAGGGTCAGGGTAGACGGTACGCCACATCCCACTGGAACACAGAAAAATTTCATCACAAAAAAAAAATAGAAACATTACATGCAAATTCCATTAATCCAGCCATCTGCCCGGTTGGAAATGTAACATACAAATTATTAGTAACTAACCAGCTTAAATAAGAGTCACCTAGAATACCCAAAGTTATGAGGTAGGTAGGTATTCGGTATTAAAAAGTTAATAATAATAAATATTTGGGGACATCTTACACACGGCTTCTGACCCCAAACCTTTTGTCTATGCCCAAACTAAGCAGAGCTTGTGATATGGCTGCCAGAGACTGATATACTACTTATACATATTTTTAAATACATATCCCCAGACACATAGCAAACACCTATGTTCATCACACAAATACTTGCCCTGGGTGAGGATCGAACTCACGCCTCTTTGACCCAGTAGTTAGGGTCACTAACACTGAGCCACCAAGGCTAATAAGTTCGTAGGGTGGCAAGATTTTTAAGCCGCATGAAGAGCTCTAACATGACTAAACGATTAAAACAACAGGAAACTACAATTGAACGTGTCATCCGAGCCACGGTAGCGCTCAGTTGTAAAAGCCGCCCGCGGTCACCCATCCGAAGACGGACCGTGCTGAACGTTGCTTAATTTCGATGATCGCCAACGAAACACCTAGTCAAACTACGCTATCAGCGCTGCAAAAAATACAAAATACAATCCAAAGGATGTTTTTGATGCCACTGAATGGATGTTGGACTGTTGGTAATAATACAGTCAAATTAAAAACTATGCTAACTATGCTATAATAAACTATTGATTCATATCGATCGATCATTTATAAAAGAAAGAATGTGGTTAATATATATGATCGTCAAATCCTTAACAGTAGCTTATATTTTAATCTTAACTTAGAACTGTAAAATATGACTTTACAGTTCCAAGTACGAATAATTTTTTTGTAATTTGAATGATAAGTAGTTGAAATATCGTGGTCTAGATCTATGCGCGTGAGCGGTTATCTTAAAATGTACGTGCACACATACATACATTAGAGATTCTAATTGCCTGTACAGTTACTCGTAGTAGTTAGTTAGTTACTCAGTAATGACGGGTAAAATTATTGTATTATTATGTTGTGTTCTAAGAAGTCGCACTCACAGCGTTGTTTGACTACTTGTTTCTTAGCGATCACCTAAATTAAGCACCGTTCAATTTAGTCTACAGATAGGTGACCGCGTGTGGCATTTACAACAAACGCAGCCGTGGCTCGGATAATACGTTAATTTGCAGGTCACTGATGTTTAATCCGTTTAGCCATGTCAGAGGCTAATAGGCGGTTTAAGAACTATGACACTAGAGGTAGTCACCCTGCTATATAAACTTACTCAGTGAAATACAGGGTTACTGTTAATTAATTTGCATCCCCTTAGGGGCTTATTCTCTATCACTTCATTAAAACTACCGTGAGTATTCATCATAACTATAACAGAATACGGCTAAAACTCACGTTATAATTATACGGTCGATCCGCAAGTTGACTGACTTGATTGAGTGCGCGCGCGTCAGTCGACGGGGGTGCGCGTATTCCTTGAGGATGGAGTTCTAAATACTCCGAAACTGGTTGGATTCCTTGCGGATCGACCGTATAATTATAACGTGAGTTTTAGCCGTATTCTGTTATGCTTATTCTCTACATCAAAACTAACAACTTTTGTTCAAAAATGACAAAATGTATGCAACAGCGGCTTTTTTTTGTTTTGATAAAAGTCGCAGAACAATAGTTGTAAGTTTTGATGTACAAAATTAAGCCCATAATGAGATGGTAATTGACTACCAGTTACCCTGTTTATATAATATGAAGCTATAGGGAAACATAGACTCACAGATATGAAACATAGGTCTTCCATCAATCAGACAATTAGGTCAACAATCTTTATGCATCTCAGAATTAAAAATATTTCAAAATTTTTCCTATAACTGCAAATTGATTGCAAAATACTGCACATAATAAAATAACAAACTATAATGTCCTTTTGACTCCATTGACCCCAGCTAAGAAGATCGTTCATTCGCAGTATAAATACCTAGCACAGCTTGAAAATACCACTAAACTAGTTTTAAAGGTAAAATATGTTTCGTGACCCGCTGCACTTTTTGGCTGATTGAGCCGCTATATACCTAATTGACACGACTTCTTCGAACATGACGTGAGTAAGAAAAATGTGCATGACAGATCAGGAAGTTGGTAGTTATTTAAAGGTCATTTCCTTACTTTCTATGTAAGTTATTAGTGTAATAGATATCCTAATATCCTATCCTACTATACTATTTAATTTTATAGTCGCGAAAGTTGTAAGTATGTATGGAAGTTTGTTACTCTTTCATGCAGTAACAAAGCAACGGATTGACTTGATTTTTGGCGTGGATATAGTTGAAATGTCGGAGTCAACACACTTTTTATCCCGGATAAATAAAAGGTTCCAATGGAATAGCACAAAAATTAAAATACGAACCGCGGGCAAAAACTAATTAGTCACCCATCCATCAGCAATAGGACGTCCGCTGCTGGACATAGGCCTCCCCTATAGATCTCCAATAAGACCGGTCAGTAGCGGCTTGCATCCAGCGCGATCCTGCGGTCCTAGTAAGATCATCCGTCCACCTTGTGGGTGGACGTCCTACGCTGCGCTTGCGTGGTCTCCACTCATTGCGTGGTCTCCACTCGAGAACATTTCGATCATCAGTCCTCCGCGCTATGTGCCCTGCCCATTGCCACTTCAACTTGGTAATCCGTTGGGATATGTCGGTAACTTTGGTTCTTCTACGGATTTCCTCATTTCTGCGATTCGATCACGCAGAGAGACTCCGAGCATAGCCCTCTCCATAGCTCGTTGGGCTACTTGGAGCTTATTAATAAGGCCCATAGTTAGAGACCACGTTTCAGAGGTATAAGTCATCGCTGTCAACACTCACTGGTCAAACACTTTCGACTTGAGGCACTGAGGTATGACGGACGAGAAGACGTTACGTAATTTTCTGAACGCTGCCCAACCGAGTTGGATTCGGCGATTGACCTCTTTCTTGAAGTCGGACCTGCTTAATAGGACTACTTGTCTTACGTAGCCGTACGAGTCAACGACTTCAAGAACCGAGTTCCCAACAGAAATCGGACTGGGTACAACATGGTTTTTTAGTATCTAATATATTTTTCTAGTATTCCGGATTGACTCCATAGTAAAAGATATTCATTGAATAATGATGGTCTTATTCACCCCCTTTTTGACTTAGTTCGGGGCAAGCAGAATATATATTATATATAAATAAATATATAATATAGATAAGGATAAAAGTATGACGATATAAAGATAGTGTAAAATAATTACTAAATTGATTTCAGTGATGATTATGTCACTTAGATTTCTTTAATTAATAGACTCTTGTGCGTCGTGTGTTTTCACTCTTCATTTTGGTATTTGAATGCTTGATGCACTTTTGTAGATAGACTTACACCTTTGATTATTTACCAATCTAAGACTTACACTTAGGTTGGTATTATTGTTGAATTAACTCTATCGCTGAAAAATCAGTTGTCGTAAACTATAGACAGTTCAGTTCCTAAAAAATAATACGCTAATTTCACGCTTAGCGAAGGCAACATGATTATAAAGCGGTAACAATTTGCACATCACGTAGGTACTACTCAGTAATTGAGCACTTAATAACTGTACGTATTACTAATTTTGCATTAAGGTGGATTCACTAGGTCAGCGCGCGGAATTCAAATATTTTTGGATTTTTCGCATTTACAGACAAACTGCTGACTGTAACGTTACAAAAACTTATTTAGAGGTCATATAAAGGTAGTGTTAACTAATTGTATACACGTAGGAACCAAAATAGTGGTCAGTTTATGCATAAGAGTCCGCTAACTAAAAACTGAGGTGAAAATCAGTTGATGCACTTTCGTGCAAAACCTGACCACTAGTTTGGTCCATAAGTGTATGTAACTCGTAAACGCAACATATGCATAGTAGCTTAATGAGTTTTCGTAAAATTAAGATGAGTAGTTTATCCGTAAATGCCAAAAGACCCAAAACTATTTTTAATATTTTTTTTTCTCGTTTTCAAAAGTCTTTCTAAGCGACTGGTGGACGCGACGCGTGACCAAAATGCTGGTGTTTATTTGGCTCAACGTATAAGCATTGCCATTCAGCGTGGCAAAGCTGCCAGCATTCTGGGCACGCCGCCAACTGGCAGTGGGTTTGAGCACTTGGATTTTCTTCAGACCTTCAATGGTCTGTGATGATGATCCAATTGCTTTCTATGTAGTAGTAAAATATTTGGATTTCGCGCTCTGACCGAGACGATCACCCTTAAGTCATTATTTGATTTGAAATTATCTTTACACGCCTCATCTAGTCCAAATACAGTTAGAAATCTAGTTTGTATTTTACTGTACGTTGAGCTATGTCAGTAGCCTTCAAGGGGTTTATTGACTCTGACACTAGGGCTACCTACTCGGCCTACATGAATTTACTTAATTTTATTAGTTTGGTTTTACTCAATCCTAATGGTAGTTTTATCACTAAAAGAAACTAGTATTTGTGAGATAATAGTACTTTAATGGTTTTTCTTTCATGTCGTAGAATAAATCAATTATTCATTGCGTCAGGTACATATTGATGGTTAACCAGACAATTGCCCAAAACAGTGGTTATTTTTTTAAGTCTGAGTTTTTCAACCAACTAAATAAATACTGTACAGAATAATACTTTTAATTGGTGTCAATTGACAACATTAAAATTGTTTACTTACTTTTTATGTAGGTATTATTGATTAAATTAAGAAATCATGACGGCTTATCCTACTCCTACTAATATTATAAACGCGAAATTTTGTGAGGATGGATGGATGTTTGTTACTCTTTCACGCAAAAACTACAGAACGGATTGAGATGAAACTTTGCAATAATATAACTTATATATCAGAATAACACATAGGCTATAAATAATAATGATTTTGTGTCAAAAATCAAAATATCATGCGGGCGAAGCCGCGGGTAAAAACTAGTTTTTTATAAAAGCGAAAAATATGTCGGTGTATATACAAAAATGCATTTGTCAAAAACAATGGTGCAAATCAGTTGATGCACAAGCGTAGAACCCGTCCCTCATTAGATTTACACAGGTGTCTAAAGCCGCACGATTTTTGCCGTGCGGCAAAAATCAACTGTCTAAATGGCAATTGGACTAGGTGACTAGGATTAGACTAGTGATTTATAAAGCGACTAGCCGCACGGCAAAATCGACCCGTATAAATCCCTCACTAAGCCTGATTTACACGGCTCGATTTTCGCCGTGCGGCTAGTCGTTTCACAAATTGCTAGTGTAATCCTAGTCACCTAGTCGAATTGCCATTTAGGCGGTTGATTTTCGGCGCGCGGCAAAAATAGTGCTTTAGTTCGCTTCACAAATCGCCTCACCGTAGTTACCGTGCTTGTTTTGTAGTCCTATTTTTGCTTTGATTTCGTCTGTTCGGACGTTGATTCTCTATTTTTTTCTTTTTTTTTTATTCCGCATAGGTTTGCGTTTGACCACATACTGCCCGATGTTGAGCAGATATGCGGTCTAGGGTGTAGCACGTTTAGTAGATACCTATTTACTCGGGATTTGAAGTCACCCACGTTGTACTTTAGCGGGAAGACAGACCCACGTTCCACATTCTGGCAGTTCGTATGAGGAATGAGGATTCGAATCGCTTGGTAACGCGCGGAATGTCCACCAAAAAAAGCGTGGCGCTTTGGTCGCGTGAATCTCGACGACACTTGGTACACCGCCGCGGTTCTATATTAATTGTTATTTTTGTCCTCGATGATTTTTGATTAGGGGGGTATTTTCGTCAAAAAGAGAGGAATATTACTGTCGCGCTATATATTAGCTGATTTAGATATTTAATCCTACTCCTACTAATATTATAAACGCGAAAGTTTGTGAGGATGGATGGATGGATGGATGGATGGATGGATGGATGGATGGATGTATGGATGTTTGTTACTCTTTCACGCAAAAACTACTGAACGGATTGAGATGAAACTTTGCAATAATATAGCTTATACATCAGAATAACACATAGGCTACAATTTATAAAGATATTTTGTGAATTGTCCAAAATATAACGATAAATGTTGAGTAAGTGGGAAAATTCTGCCATCTGCGAGCTACTCTAGCGTGCGCTGCAAGAATGTCAAAATAAACAACTGTCGATCGAATATCTGTCAAATCAATCGTTGAGAAATCGTCCTTGGATATCATCATACTGATAATATATTTAATATATTTTAATGACAATACTACACTACTACTACATAGAAAGCAATTGGATCATCCACAGACCCTTGAAGGTCTAAAGATAATCCAAGTGCTCAAGCCCACTGCCAGTTGGCAGCGTGCCCAGCATGCTGGCAGCTTTGCCACGCTGAATGGCAATGCTTATACGTTGAGCCAAATAAACACCAGCATTTTGGTCACGCGTCGCGTCCACCAGACGCTCAGAAAGACTTTTGAAAACGAGATGAGCTCCCGGCCCCCACGGACCCAAAGTCTCAACTCCAAATGGCTCAAATATGTAACCACTACCGAGGTTAGCATATTTGCGCCGCTTGTGCTGCTCAGCCGAATTGGCCGCCGCTCCAGCCCTACTCTGAGTCTCAGGAAGATGTGACGGTGCCAAAGTATCGACGCAAGTTGCGTCCCATACTAAGGGCCGTCCACACTTCCATGGGACCAGCGTCATGCCGTCAGGCCTTTTGCCATCACCACGCGCCAACCCACTCGGTTCGAGTACGGCTGCGATATTGGCGGTGACAAAAGCCCTGCGTATGACATCGTTAAGGCTGGCGTGGCGTCCAATCCGACCAGCGCTTCTTGAGCAAGAGAGACCGTGGTGACCGAGCTGGTCAACTGCAGTACCACACTGACAGCGATGGGCTTCACAACACCTTGCACCCAAGCGTAAGCTGACAGCTAGACGAAATGCAGTTGGGTCTAAAAGGTTACCAGTATTGAAAGAGGGCAGTGCTTGCAACCAAAGACCGGACTCCCATACAGAGACTGCAAGGATACGAGCGATAATATATTATCCTTACTTAATCCTTACTTAATATTATAAATGCGAAAGTAACTCTGTCTGTCTGTCGCGCTTTCACGCCAAAACTAATGAACCGATCTCAATGAAATTTGGTACACAGATAGTCTAGATAGAGCCTGAGAAAGGACATAGGATACATTTTATCCCGAAAATTGAATAATTCCCATAGGATAGGACAAAATCTTGCGTTAGCGAAACTGTCACCTATCACGACGCTAAAAGGCCCAATTTTGAAGACACCATCGTAATTATAACAGTTAATTAGACTATTTCTGTTTCTTTTTCACTTTCTGCATTCGATAGAGAGAACACTTTTTACGTTGCTATTAAATTTACGATGGTGCGTTCATAATTGGGTTGATTGGGCCTAACATAGATTCACAAAACGTAATTAGACGACAGGTGACATACATTGACTGCAGACTTTTATAAATGTCTCGCTTAGCATAGCAAAGGGACAAATTGTCTTTCCACCATTATAGCTCCTCGAAGAGGAAATAAAGTATGAATTGACAATGACAACTGACATTAAAATTGGACAAAATAGATTTCCCTTTGCCATGCTACATATTACAATGACGTTTAATACAGGGCCGTCATTTCGTCTGACATTAAAAATAGTTTTAAATATACCACCATTAGAGGTTAAACATATTTCTTTATTCTACCTTTATGGTACAGAATCCATGCTAATATACGAAGAAACGGATCGACTTGATTTTTAAAAGTAGTATGGCATGAGTATGAATATCTTGATACTAAGGTTATTAACCTTGATTCTGAGTTGTGACCTTGACACGAACGTAAATTTCTGTTGGTTTGGTTAGGATTGAACAGTGATAAAAGTGCAGCCCGGCTCAGTTGCAGCACTCCTCATGAGGGACGCAACTTGCCGGCCAGCCTCTCAGCTGCTATATTTCAAAACCCCAGAAAAGCGCACCCAACCTCGAGTGCAAACTTCTAAACTGCCTAGGGGGAAAAGACCAAAAAGAATCGGGAGACCTCGAGCGCCGCCTTCTCAGCTGTCTCAGAAAAAACCCAGAGAAGCGGCTCTACCTGGGATTTCCGCGCCGCCCATAAGCCTCGGCTACTAAGTTCTCCTGCCACGATAAGGCGGGAACCACAGAATAGGCCCTATTACGCAGGGCAGCGGGAACCTATGAGCGGGTACACTCTAACTTTATCTTAATCAACAGAAGCATTTATAAGTATTAGGTATTTTGATATCGGGTTAGGTTTGAACAGTGACAACAAGGTGCAAGGTACTTGATTTTTTTATAGAGCAAGTGCTTTTATTGACTACCACTAAATACAGACTTATATTGTAAAACTTCATAAACTACTACTACATAACAAGCGATTGGATCATCCACAGACCCTTGAAGGTCTAAAGATATTCTAAATGCTCAAGCCCACTGCCAGTTAGCAGCGTGCCCAACATGCTGGCAGCATTGCCAATCAGCTTGGCAATGCTGCTTATACGTTGAGCCAAATAAACACTTGGCATAAAGCATTTTGGTCACGCGGCGGGTACACCAGACGCTCAGAAAGACTTTTGAAAACAAGATGAGCTCCCGGCCAACACGCGCACAATGTCTCAATTTCAAACGGCTCAAATATGTAACCACTGCCGAGGTTAGCATATTTGCGCGTTTGTGCTGCTCCGCTGACGGCGCCAAAGTATCGACGCAAGTCGCGTCCCATACTAAGGGCCGTCTAAACTTCCATGGGACCAGCTTCATACCGTCAGGCTTTTTGCCATCACCACGCGAAACCCATTCGGTTCGAGTACGGCTGCGATATTGGTGGTCGCAAAAGCCCTGCGTATGACATCGTTCACAATGGCGTGGCAACCAATTCGACCAGCGCTTCTTGACCAAGAAAGACGGTGGTGACCAAGCTGGTCAACTAGGGTATAGGTGAGAGCGCTCAGCTATGTGCGGCGCGGCAGCAAGGTGGGTCGACTATCTCGACGATATCATCAATACCGCCGGTCGAGCCTGGTCACGACCGGCAAAGAGCCGAGGCAGATGGCACTGCAAGAGAGAGGCCTATACCCAACAGTGGGTCAAAGAAAGCTGCGGATGATAACGATGACGAAACCAATTAGTTGAGATTGGCTGTTTTTTGGGTTTGAAATGATTATTTGCTACAATATTTGTGTACCGTTTCACATTGAATTGGGGCTAATATTTTGTGGCGCACTTACTGTTTTAGTTACCATATTTTTTTGACAAGATAAACATAAATTAAATTATATCGCGGGCAAAGCCGCGGGTAAAAGCTAGTATACTTATACTTAAATCCTATCAAGATTTGCGTATGAACTAAATTGGTCATGAGCGAGTCCAAATACAGGCTCACGAAGACTCAGTTAAAGAGATATGCCGCGAGGTCTAATTTTCGGAGAATACAGGCAGTGGCACGTAAGTTTAGCGCTGAGGGTACTGAGGAGGGAGTGGATACATTTAGTATGGCGGTCACCATGCGCAGCCACCCCCTCCACACTTCGCTCAGCGCTAGACTTATATACCTACCGCGACTTGTACTAGTAATATTAGTATTTATAATATTGATGCAATTGTATATTGTAGGTACACTTGTGTGTATCACACGATCCGCATTTTTAAAAGACTTCTAAAGGGAGGTTATCATTTCGACTGTATTTTTTGTATGTACTTAGTTAGTTCGCGATTACTCCGCCAATTATGAACCTTTATATTAACCTGTTTGAATTTTATCGAAACCGGCCATTTTTTTAAAACAACAATAACGTGAAAATTACTGCATCGATGATACATTGATACGTGCAAACTATCCGAGTTTGTACACGGTTGAAGCCGGCTATGCCATTTTTAACAAAAAAAATCTAAATTCTTGAAGTTTCTGACTGCTGCGGCTTGGACGGTAGCTAAGAAAATATTTTTTGCTACCAGGTTAATAATGCTTCTTAAACCAGAAAAATAATCACTGAAATCAGTCCGTCAGACACTATCAAAAATATTAGATACGTATTTTTTCTTCAATCAATTGAACATAAGTTGATGAAGATAAATATGGTCCGTCAAAGTTACGCGTGACGTCACAAATGCCATACAAATGTATAAATGTATAGACTTCTGTAAGAGGGGTGACGTTACGACCCACGCGTAACTTTGACAAGGATTATCATTGTAATTTGTTGTTTGATTGACAAAATAAAAAAAAGTGTCCAATATATTTCGATAAAATCTAACTCACTGATTATTTATAATAATGTTTTTTTAGTCCTTTGTCAATGACACAATTTTTCTATTGCAAGGAATATCATTTGGCAGTGCTGGTACCATCGTAAAAGTTGGTAATAGTTAGGGGTTGAAGTAGGTAGTTCAATTAAGTAAGCACAGCATGATAACACTTACAATCTCCAGAATCAGCGTAATTTCCATATTTATTAATTTCGTTTTTAGTAGGTTTTTGGTTAAAAATCTAAGCCGTGTTTAAATTTTTTGTTCTCCCGACCATTTTATTTTTGCTTCACTTTTTTCCAAAATATTTAGTTTACAATTTTATATCTAATATTTGTCTGACAGAAAATGAAATAGGACTATTTTCAAAGTTCGACATAAAATTTACAATCTCCAAAAATAGTTACTACCCGCGGGATCCCGGAGACAATAATATTATTGATATCACAAAGTCGCAAGTACTTAAAATTGAACTACCTATTCGGACCCCTAGGCATAGTGGTAAGATGTACCTGAGTGATCCACTCCGTTGACCTTGAACCGAATGCGATCCATGACATGCGTCGATCGGCGGCGCGCGCGCGGCTCTCACTAAACCTGCGATCAACTGCGTGCGGCAGACTGCGGCAGGGCTGGCATGTTCGTACACTGATTGTAAATAAGTCGTATTCCAGAAAAATACTGATAAAGCTTGTGCAAAAGATAAACGTGTCGTAAAAGCGGCTACACACGACACTAAAATCAGTGGCGATATCGGGGTGGTCCCTAGATCGTACTTTAAATCGGCACGTGTATAGACAAATCGTAACTGAAATTTTATTGTTTACCCTAATTCAAAAATCGCTTCGGGCGAACTCACGATTTAGGGACGATTATCGTCTAGGGAGCGTGGTCGGCACGTGTGTAGCGGAATCGGGACTGATTTTTATCAGTATGCGCGCGAGTGCTACGGCGATACGACGTGCTTGCGCTGGTCCGAGTTATTTCGCGCCATTTATTTTATTTCCTGTAGCAGATTATACTCTTTGTTTCGCGCGAAAACATGGCGAAGGAGAAGGAGCGAGAAGCGTGGACAAAAACTATTGATCTCATCAGGGAATTATCTTATTTGTGGGATAAAAAACACAAAGAATACTTCAACCGCGACATGAGACAGGAGGCATTCAAAATGCTATTGCAACTTTTTAATGAAGAGACCGGCAAAAACACAACACTGGCGGACTTTAAGAAAAAGCTCGAAAATATGCGGTCTACGTATGGAAGAGAGCTGAAAAAGGTAAGATTATGTAGAATCTGTGCAAAGACTAGAGATTCACCACTTATAGCTAATATTTACAGCTACAAGAGGAGGGCTATATTTTCTTATGGTATGCAGCAAAAGGAGATTATCAAAATCTATAGATGTCATTTGTATCCAGTCAGCAAAATATAAGTAGGTACCTATATGGGTACCTACACGTTAAAATAAAATATATCAATTTATAAAAGTATTTTGATAAATTTGTATCAATTCACTTGTTTCAGGTGAATGCTTCCAAGCAAACAGGATCAGGGTCTAATGACATCTATGTACCATCGGTTTGGTATTATCGTCTCTTCGAATTCCTAGAGGGGACGACGGAGCCATGCCGACCTGGTACGGATACTTTGGATGAGGTACGATAAAATAATACTTAAGTAATTCATAAACCTATATTTTATTTATAACATACACAATACACACAACATTTATGTAGGAACTACCCTCAACATATTCTCCTGAAAAGAAACTCTGCCCTGTCCATTAAAATAAGTTGTAAATTTATTGCGTACATTGTTGCCTTCATTATTGCGCTCTTTTTCACTTATTTGCGACAGTGACACTAGTCCTGTTGTTTCTTCCCGCCAATCACCTAAACGAAAAGTAGAATTGTGGATATTCTCAGCATCGACACATGTTTTGGTGATATAACTTTTGGACTTTGTTCTTAAATAATTATGTAAGGCACAACAAGCTAGCACAATTTTGTCGACATTATCAATTTTCACACTTATTCTTTGACGAAAGATCCTAAAACGTGCTGCTAAGATTCCAAACGCATTTTCAACTACTCTCCTTGCTCGTGATAATCTGTAGTTGAAAATTCTTTTCTCGTGAGTTATATTCTTAAATGGGTATGGCTTCATAATGTGTCTATTAATGCTGAATGCTGAGTCTCCCAAAAATGTGTATGGTACTGAAATATTTGTTCCCTGTAACGTGCACGGTGGTGGTAGATTTAACCCATTTGTCATTAACTTATTGTACAGAGATGTGTGTTGTATGACGCCACCATCAGAAACGCTTCCATTAATGCCAGTGTGTACATACATAAACTCATAATTTGCATTTACTACGCCGAATAGAACTATACTAAAAAAACCTTTATAATTATAGAATGACGAGCCACTCTCAGGTGGCTTTTCTATGGATATATGTTTTCCATCTATCGAACCCACACAGTGATCGAAGTTCCACTTGTCTTCAAACATTTTAGCATTGTCTTTCCATTCACTTTGCGTTGTAGGCATCTGAAACAGAAAGTAAAGTGAAAGTTTTATTACAGATTCAATGGTCACCAGAGATGTCAGCATCAACATCATCGGAACAAATTATAAATACAGAAATATGTGAAAAAGAGGTGCCCAAGGTCTCCACAAAAATTTCACAGTCCAAGAAGCAGAAAATGTCTATACAAAGTAGACAAGAAAAACTGCTGGATTCTGCTCAGCAGGGCGATTCTGTTAACCGATCTCGTTGCTGAGGTGACACGTTCTAGAACCTCTGTCGTTTTTTAGACAGTTCTGACAGCTCGAAAGCTGTCAAAAAAACGATAGAGCTTCGATCGATGACGTAATAACGTGTGACGTTCCTGAGTTGAAACTTATGTGAAGTTCATCCATTGCTCCGCCGTACGAAAGCCGAAACGAAACGTTCAAGATACAATTGATGACGTGAAAAGGCGTTTGACGTTTAAAACCTAACGATTGATGTCAAAAGCAAATGACGTCACTAAGTGATACATTTCGTACGTACTTAGGGCATTGATGTGGGGGTGTCGCGTCGTCAGATTAGGGTTAGCTCAATCAACATAGCTATCTAGTGATATCAAATCTATACTGTACCAGCCTTTTTAATAGTCCACTGCAGGACTTAGGCCTACCCATGAAGGGTGATTGGGCCACATCCACCACGCTGGCCCAGTGCGGGATGGTGGATTCACATGCCATCGAATTTCTTCTACGGACGTATACAGGTTGCCTCACGATGTTACCCTTCACCGAAAAGCCAGTGGTGTGAAATTCCGTACATAAATTCCAAAGAACTCATTGGCACGGGACTAGGATTTGAACCCACGACCTCACGATTGTAAGGCGGGTGTCACTACCTCTAGACCACCACGGCTTATGCCAAATCTATACGTCTATGCAGAAATACTAATCATATCGTAAGAAAATTAACGTACATACTTACTAATATTTTGAAAAACTAAACTATCCATTACCTTTATGGTTTAATTTTACTAAAGCTAATCAAACGTTATCCAATGCTTTTAAACAAAAATATTTGTGTTATTTATTTATTCGTTTGGGGACTACGTCGGGCCCGCATAGCACAGACATTATAATATGTAGACACGTGTGGGATAGAGTTAAATTGTGCATACTCATAGCCCATATTACCCATATTATATACAATGGCTTTTCAGTGAAGAAAAACGTCGAGAGGCAATCCGTGTTTGACAGTAGAAGATGTGTATTGTGAATTTGTGATGTCCTAATCGCACATTTTATAGTCTTAACCTCATACCCTCTCACCTCGCTCTTTGCTTCTTCATTTTTTTACTAGGGCCTTATCGACCTTCGCGGGTAGGCTATGTTTAACAATGGACTACTTCAGAGGCCACAACGGAGCAAAAAGACCCTTTTACTGGTCTTCCTCACTACACCTCTGATTAATTTGACAAACGAATGATGTAATATGTAAACAAGCGGGGAAAGTGAGATAAGTAAATAACACCACATTTAATGTTGTCAAACGCAAACTTATTCTGTATAAAAAAAAACTACTGAAAGAAAAGTGGTTCTGAAACATAAGCTTTGATCACATCACAGACTTATCGTCTCATCCTTTTCATTAAATTGCAACTTCTAATTTGCCGAAATCTAAAGTTTAGCATGCATCATTAGCAAAGTTTAGCATGCATCATTTAGCATGGAATACAATATGATGCATGTTATATTTTTCTTAGTTTGATTACAATTTATCAGTAACAATGATTCGGGCATGGTATAAACCAAAATCTTATAGATATTTTCGAATCACTTTAACACTTACTGCGTTATACTTAACTAGTTTAGATAGATAGATATAACTCTTTATTGTGTGCAATTATTCTATTATGGTACACAGTAGATACTTATGTTAAATTAACGTCATAAATTATTTTAGATACCTAGTGTAACGAAATCTTTGTGTTTTATTCATATCGGCTAAATTATAAGCATGAAAAAGCGATTTTTAAGAAAATCTCACAAGAAACATGTTTTTCTGGCACATTTTTCATTTTAAAAAGGTTTAAGTAATACAATGCTATTAATATATTAGTGTAAATTACAAATATTTTCAAATTTAGTTAATTTTATACAACCATAAACTAAAATAGTTTCTTCGAAAATTCATGAAAATGATCAAGTGACGATACTATCCAACTCTCCCCTTAGTAAAAGCTATCACGCTTGATTTAATAATGGTAGTATTATAAACCAAAGGTGACAATCACAAGTGGCAATCATTTGTAATGTATGACAATCATGTGACAATCTACTACAAGTAGCCGGCCGAAGTATAACCGAAGTATAGTCGAAGAACACCGAAATAGAAACCGGTGCAATAACGATCGCAACTCGTCTCGGCTACCACAAAATTCTCCATAAATGACCCCATAGTCTTGTGTATGTCTTTTGGCTACGAGTCAAGAGTGTTTTTTTTAAGTGGAAGCCAGAAACACTCAGGGCCGTCTACAGAATTTCTGGCGGGAGCCTACTCGGACTCTCAAAACACAAATCCGACACTCATCTGACTCGTTTCGGAATGTAGCTAGGGAAAAACCTTTGCCGCAAAGACGTACCTACCGTAATACATAGTATCGTAATACCCAACGACGACAACAATAAGCATTTAGCTAAATCATATAGACCTTCAATCACAATAAGACTCCTTACTAATTTTCTCTATCGTCAGCTTATTTTAGGAAACGTCAATGTCAATGTTCGTATTCATTTTATGTCATATTAAATGTTTAGAGTATTTGAAAGTTGGTCCGGTGCGTTCAGACTATGCTATATTCTTTCTTAACTGATTTTGGAAAAAAAAGGAAGTTATCAACTCTACTTCTTGTGTTCCGTATGTCGCTTATAGTAATTATATTTAAATATTACAATATATAAAACAATCAGCAACCAGGCAGTTAGTTGGTATTCATAGGGCAATTGGCATAGTGATAGGTACGCCTATGCTTAATCACACTAAGGCTGTGTTTTCACCAATGATACGCGAGTATAAAGTTACTTCCTATTTTTTTCTCAAAATCGCATCAGTAGTTTTGGAGAAATCTCATGGCTACTCAAAGATTACCTATGATAGGATAGGCACATTAAGGCTTGAAACTCTCCAATACCTACTGATCTACGCCCTTGAATTAGGTATGACATTGAAAAAGAAACAACCAAACCGTTTTCAAGTAATTTATTTATACAAAAGCAATTTTCTTTACAATAAAATATCTTAATTCACTGTTAAACATAATAAAACCTCTCTTACGTAAGCGAAAAAAATCCAGTAGGATACGTCTGTCGGATACAGTCTAATATTGTAACATAGTCTGAATGATCTGTTGTACAAAACGAGTCAGTAACGAAGCAGCAACGATCCTGAAACGTTCTAGTATCACGTCACCTACACAAACAAACATATTGTATATACACTTATGTCAGTTACGTCGTCGACAATTTTGAATAACAAATCGAAACGATGACTATCTTTATTTTCTCGCCTTTAAATTTTTTCTTCTTTAACTCCAGCCATCTATCCAACCATACTAAATGCTTTTTTAAATTGAATAATGTCGTCGCAAATCTTTAAAAATATGAAATAATAAAGATTTTAAAATAATAAAGCAAGAAAAAATCTGACAAATCTGACTTAAGTCAAAACCAGTATTCATGTGTGCGTTATTGTTTTTTTTCTGAGATTGATGTTCGATTGCAACAAAATAAGGTTTTGCCCACAAAAATAGTTTATCAATTATTATTAAACTTCACCTGCTGGTTTTTGGGTCAAGTCTAGTACTTCATTGATATTTGACCCGCTCTCTGTGGATAAATTAATCTGATGATTAGTTTTAGACATGTTTAATTCCGATGACAAAACAATTTCCTCTGATTCATTACAATACAATTTTATACACTTGTCCAATATCAAATACCTATTCATTCTTAACTTACTGGCAATAAATAGTACCTCCTTATTCAAAACCCTTATTTTAAATTCTGTTAGATTGTCAAAAGATCAAAATTTTCTCCAATTTCACCCGAATTTAGATGCAGGATGCAGCTGCGAGTTAATGTTTCATCAGGCTATTAAAAATGATGGTAATTGGCATAAATTCCTCGAGTATCGGCAACTTTAACTGGGCACTGCGGGCAATCAGCTTCTCGACCATCAACGGCGACCTTTTGTCCACGGGCAGCTCTGAAACAAGTCATCAATGGGGTCTCAGCAGTGAACTTTCCAGTTCCCCATGGTTTCTGCTTCTACAGAGCGGGATCCGGCGGCTTTCTTTTGATGAACGGGCCAGCTCTCCGTGAGATCTACTATCACTTGGATTCTTCTGCAGTGTCCGTCCTAGCTCCTTGTGGTATCAACTACCACGGGGCGTTCTCCGGCGACTCTCCAGTGACCGACGGGCCAGTTCCCTGTAGCACCTGTTACGTAATCTATTACAATGGTTCTCCCAAAGACGTCGGTCGTTGACTTTCTTGTTAGGGTAGCTCGCGGAGTGCGTACTTTTAGGTTTGGAGATATTTTTACTCTACAAAAATGTTACGATTACATTTTTTTTAAATAAAATAATAATGTACTGTCGATTTTTGTTTGTTTAATCATTTGACCTCAAAGTAGGTAAGGTATCTCAAGTCCAAACGATAGGTTGCTACACACATATTGGTACGGCACATCGGCGCTGTAGTAAAATCGAATCTATGTGGATGAATGATTCGGTTCGGCAAATGCCGAACGTGCTTTTTCTGTCTAGACGCCACTGATAAATATTAAGATATATTAAAGGTAACTCTGAGTATGCCCCCACATCAACGCCCTGAGTACGTACAAAACGTATTCATTGTATTACTTAAGTGACGTCATTTGATTTTGATATCGATTGTTATTATTTACGTCACACGATTTTTTACGTCATTAATTTTATATTGGACGCTTCGTGTTGGCTTTCAAGCGGTGGAGTAACGGATGAGTTCACGAACGTTTCAATTTAGTAACGTCACACATATGTCACACGTTTTTACGTCATCGATCGAAACTCTATCGTTTTTTTTGACAGCTTTCGGGCTGTCAGAAGTGTCAAAAAAACGAGAGAGGTTCTAGAACGTATCACCTCACCAACGAGATCGGTTAACAGAATCGCCCTGCTGATACTAATGACTCGACAAGATGACGACTGGGACATTATAGGAAAGTCAATAGGCGTTCAATTGAAAAATCTGAGTACCCATCAACAATCAATTGCCCAAAAAATTATCAATGATGCCCTATTTTACGGAAAACTTGGCAAATTAACAGACGAATCTATTGTCACTTTATCTCCACAACACACAGCATCAAATCCTTCTCGCAATTCACATCGCTCCTATCATTTTTCCTCTGGCTCTTCGGTGACAAATTCATCGCCCCAACCATATTATCAACAATATCCAGTACAACCGTCCCCACAATCATCTACACAATATATGATACCACAGTCCCCTCAAGCATCTCCACAACATACGGAACAACTTTCGGCTCAACCATCCCAACAATATATGACATTACAATCTCCTCAACCATCTTCACAGCTTACGCTACAACCTTCTTTTCAATCATCCCAACATTATATGATACCACAATCCCCTCAAATATCTTCACAGCTTACGGTACAGCCTTCTCTTCAACCATCCCAACATTATATGACACCACAATCCCCTCAAACATCTTCGCAGCTGTATTCTTCATCGTCGAACACTGAACCTCTTAACACTGAATTTCCAAACTGTACATTTAGTGATACAACAATTAAAATAGGAACTGGCGCAGATATGAAGGATTTTTTGATCTTCAAAAAAAAAGAACACAAGTAATTAATATTAATACAAACCTTATATTTTTTAAATAAATGAAAAAATGCTTTTTAACTGGTGTTTTAATTATTCTATAAGAATTTAGTCTACTTACCTTAATGAAGTGTTTCAAACATTTATAGATAGCGGAGCATGTCTCTGGAATCATTGTGGACATAAGTTGCGGCGATATTACGGCACTGAATTTTAAATCCTCATAGCTTTGTCCAGTTGCTAGAAAACGTAAAGTAACTGTAAGTCGTTCTCTCGGACTTATGGATTCTCGCATTACGGTATCCTGTTTTTGTATTAATTGTGTCACCATATTGAGGAGCTCTTCAAAACACTCAGAATCCATTCTTAAAAAGTTTCTGAACTCATCTGCTTCTAAATGTCTCATCACGTTCATGTGGCTTAATTCATGACGTTTCATCAACCAGTTTTTAACCCAGGTCCTCCTTTTTCGTCTCTGGTTAGGTGGCACCATAGTAAGTGCCAAGACAATGCCTATTTTTTGCTGCTTTGAGAGTGTCGGCGGCATCTCGGATCAACGAGCAGTCTGTTGCACGGTCGGTTACGTACTGAATGCCAGCGACGTGTGTAGAGAATAGCCGATTTCATACCCACTAGCACTGTCCCGATATCGCCACTGATTTTAGTGTCGTGTGTAGCCGCTTTAAGTAAAGTCCTCGCCCGTGTGCCATTTTACTAATTTTGTTACGTCGACAACACTGCCCTGTCATTGCTAGTACAGCTAAAAGTGTTTGATACTAGGTAGACACCAATTCGGTTTTCATGAGTTGACTCGCCTCAACCAAGTAGTCGGTACCTTGGCTGCTGATTAAAATCTTATCGTTAGTTCACCGCAACGACACGAAGTTTCTTCTTTTGTACAAACTCTTGGAAAAAAATCACACAAAATGTTTTTTTGAAAATGTTTATCTACAATAAATTTAGTATCAGAATTTTCATTTCATTTCATTTATTTATTCAGCTTTTGGTATGATACATACACTTAGCGGCGTCATTCCGTACATTTCAGTTTCAAACGACTAAAATAATAAATTAAATAATTACAATTTTATTTGTGCGGCTGTAAATGGGCCTTGTCTATTTAGCAGCTGTATAGAGGCTTTGTCAGAGTACTAATAAATAAATTATAGATAACAATAATATTTAAATGTCAAACTTTCTCAAAATGGGCCGATACAGACTTTTGCCATTGAGACCTATCCTTAACAAATATATCTGCCGAATAATAGGCTTTGCTTATCAAATAGCGTTTAATTGTGTTCTTAAATTTAGTTTCACAGAGACCTAATAACTGTCTTGGAATGACATTGTAATAGCGCACACTATTCCTAATAAATGATTTGTTTGTCTTCTCAAGCCGACAACTAGGATACACCAGCCTGTGTTGGTAGTGTGAAGTCGCAGGTTTATTTTTAAAGTTAGATAAGTTTTTTCTGGCATACATAATACATTCATATATATAGAGAGAAGGCACAGTTAAGATATTTATGTTTTTAAACAACTCCCTTAGGGAATTTCTAGGTCCCAATTTATAGAGAGCTCTAATTGCTCGTTTCTGTAACACGAAAATTTTTTCTACATCGGCTGCTGAACCCCATAGTAATATACCGTAAGACATCACACTGTGAAAGTAGCCAAAGTATACTAATCTAGCAGTTGCCTCATCTGACAACCGCCGGATTTGGCGAACTGCATGAGCCGCTGAGCTAAGTTTGTCAGCCAATTTATTGATGTGCGGTCCCCATTGCAGCTTAGAATCTACTGTGATGCCCAAAAATACAGTAAATTCAACCGGCTCAATAATTTCGTTCTTTAATGTAACTGTTAATTCAACATTTCGTACGTTCGGTAAGGAAAATCTCATGCACTTGGTCTTAGAAGGGTTTAATACAAGATTATTGACATCAAACCAACTACACAAACTGTTTAAAGCGCTATTAATATCAGGCGATACTGAGAGTCCTCTTTTAGTTTTGAATAGCAGCGATGTATCATCAGCAAACATAACAATCTCAGTATTCACTAGCTTCTTAATCATAAATGGAAGATCATTTGAGTATACAAGGAACAGAAAAGGTCCAAGTATTGACCCTTGTGGTACTCCCATTTTAATAGGTGACCCCTTTGATGTCACTCCATCCACTTCAACTATTTGAATCCGATCTTTTAAATACGATGAGATAAGCTTCAATGCTGTGTCTGTGACTCCATAGTATGCTAATTTATTTAGGAGCGTCCGATGATGGACGCAGTCAAAAGCTTTTGACAAATCGCAAAACACGCCCACCACATCATGGCTATCTTCCCATGCGTCAATTATAAACTTGGTCAACTTTAATCCTGCATCTGTAGTTGACCTTTCTTTTGTAAAGCCGTACTGATTATTATGTAATAAGTTGTTTCGAGTGAAGTACGAAACAAGCTGGTTTAATAGGAGTTTTTCGAAGATTTTACTTATGCACGGTAATATCGAAATCGGTCTATAGTTTCCGGGGTCATCTTTCTCACCAGATTTGTACACAGGTACAACTTTGCTATGTTTCATTAAATTAGGGAATATACCTTTGTTTATACAAGAATTAAATAATAAAGCCAAATAAGGGGCAATTTTCTCTACTAAGCCTTCCATTACCTTAACAGAAAGTCCCCATATATCTTCAGTTTTCTTTACCTTTATTTCTTTGAATGTTTTTAATATAATTAGTGCGGTCACTTCATGAAACCTGAAATTAGTAGTGGGTTTCATTACATTTTTCTTAAGAGTCTCTTCTGCTAGTGAAGGAGACGAAACGAGGTGCTTAGTGGTGTCAGTTGGTATGTTTGCAAAGAAAGACTCAAAACCATTTGCAATCTCGGCTTTATTTGTAACAATCTTACCATTTACTTTTAGTTTATTTATCTTTTCATGTGTTTTACATTTTCCTGTCTCTTTATTTATTATTTCCCAAGACTTTTTAATCATGTTTTCGGATGTTTTAATCTGTTCTCTGACGAATATAGCCTTTGCTTGCGCACAGGCATTTTTAAATATATTAGAGTACCGTTTGACGTAGTTTATAGTAGCATCATCAGTACATACTGTTTTTAATTCATATAAGCTGTATAGTATATTTCTACTTTTAAACAGTCCCGGAGTAGCCCACTCAGCAAATATTGGCTTAGCATTAATGTTTATATCTTTAGTTTGGAAAATTGCGTTGAATTCATGTTGTAATTTATTAAAAAATATTTCATAACTTTGGTCGGGATTATTAGATGTCATGTCAAGATTAATGTCAATAAAACAGTTGTCAAGGCTAGATCTCAGAGTACGTGTAATAGACCTAATCGTTATATTTTCCTTATTTTCGTCCCTTTTTGCTGGTATAGTAATACTTAGACCTCTGTGATCTGATCGCAGACAATCTAAAATTTCACTACGCATGTATTTACAATTGACGAAAACATTATCTATACAAGTTGAAGAAGTGCCCTTTTTGGTTGTGACAATCCTAGTTGGCTCGGTAAAAACTTCTACAAGGCTAAATGACTGGCACAACAATTTGATTTCATTTGTAGCATTAGTGTTTTTCAAAATGTCAATATTAAAATCACCACACATAACAACCGGTTTTCGTTTTTCACTGATGCGACACAACGATTCTTCCAAGACAGTTACAAAAGTCTTTACGTCAGCATTAGGCGGTTTATACACACATAAAATTACATATGCCTCTAGTTCTACACAAGCGAGTTCACAATTAGATTCCTCAGATAGTTTTTCAATATCTTTACGTGTCTTATATTTAATATTATTTCTGATAAAAATTATACAGCCACCTCCTTTTTTCTTCTTTCTGTAGAATATGCTTCCTATATTGTAATTATGGAGACAAAAATTCAATGAAGTTTTTGACAACCATGTTTCAGTAAAGCATAGTACATTGTGGTGTGCATTTTCTAAATACATTTCTATTTCCAAGAGTTTCCCTATAAGACGATTTACATTTTGGTACAAAATATTGATGATATTCTTCCTATTTCGTGTATTGTCATTGATTTTTCTATTACTATCTTCATTGCTAGGAAGGCCTTGGATATTTTTGCGTTTTACAGAGACGTGATAGGGCCTCCCTGTTGTCGAACTTATTAGTTTAAACTAGAATTACTTTTTCCCGTACCAATAGTGATGACTGCATTACAGTTTTTTGTATTTTGGTTATGTCGGTCATTTAACATAGCACAATATATTAATTTAGCTATAAAATTTTGGTTATGTCTATTAAACTTCCGCTTTTTTGACAAAAAATCGCATTTGAAATTGTTTACATCGAATAATAAAAATTCGGTGTTCCGATTGGAGATCAGGTTATGTAAAGTCATATTAAAATAATGTATCCTTTGATTTTGTGCTTTGTCGAATGATTCAGAGTACGGGAATGTACATAGAACTATCTTGTTTATTAGTCCTGTCTTATGTAACTCGATTAATGATTCTATACAACCAATAAGAACTTGTTTTGTCATACCTGCGGTGTTTTCCATCATAATAACAATATCAGTGTTTTTCTTAAACTTTTTCATGACTATTTTATCTACTAGCTGTTTATATTGTATATTCGGCATACAATTATTAGTTACTTGTTCAAATACAAAATTACTAAATATATTTCCAAAGCCTAGACCAAAGCTGTCACAAAACAGCTCTATCCCTCCTATTTCTTTAGTCGTCTTATTTGAAGGGCAGCCTTCCGCTTTTTTCAAAGAGTTTTGGAATCCCTGAGAAGAAAGCAAAGCAGGCACAAGTGTTATTCCTTCTTTGTGTTTTTCCTGGGTTTGTTGTTGAGTACTAGTAGCTGCAGTGTCAATTTGTTCCTTGTTTTTAGGAGCTAAATCTTTCGTAGTCAAATCTTCAATAGTAGACTCTATAGTCGGCATTGAATGTCGATGTCGTTTAGTTTGTGGACTTAACCCTACCAAAATGTTTGTCGCTGTAATCATTTATATTAAGCAAAACGGGACGGTCTCTTCAACTTTCATCACTAATTCTTACATTAAAGTGTTAAATAAACACAAAAGGAAGTAAGCGCACGAAATGATAATTGATCAAGACTGATGTTTTTTTTTATGAAAGTTTAAAATAATATGAAATTATTACGAGACGATGCGCGATGCGAGCAAATATGTACATTATTTACCTATATCTAAAATTAAAAGTATTTCCTCAGTAATACATCTAAGCATAATATATTGTATTCAGAGGCTTTATAATTAAATCATAAGGAAAACTAAGTTTACTACTGTCCATCTCGCTCGCCAATCACAGATTTTCAATACTCGGTCGCGCTGCCACTCGGTTCCGGGACCATTTAAGTTTTACTTAAGACGATCGCCGCCGAACGATCGCGCATTAATAAAAAGACGAAAAAATCGTAGGAGTACTCAAACTTATCGTACATCTGGCTCTGGCAGCCCTGACGTGCGGCTGCATTACCACTCGCTTTCATTCTGTGATGGAGTTCCGTACACTATACTCTAAAAAATTAAACTTGATCTCTGCGACAGTTACATATTGACATATTTAGAGTTGAGATAGTGGTGGAAAAAATCGATTTTCAAACAATGTTGTAATGAAATCGAATGAGTAGTTGAAGGTGAGAAATTGGATTTTATTTACTTACTATTATTTAAGATCAAGTATGTACACATGTAAATAATGTTATGATATTAATTAAATACTCATAATAATGTAACGATAGTATTTATCAACGTTTTTCACTACTATCGATGCTAATGTAACATATAATTGGGTTTAATTTAATTACACAAATGTAAAAAATGTTATGATATTAAAATATACAATAAAATTAATGATAAACTAAGTTTTATTTAAAATATCGTCAGTTTAAACTATCGATATTTTAATTAAAACTCTATCTAAAATTCTGTGGTCACGATCATTCGTCGCCCATCACTAATCGGCATGCCCATAAAGCATGGACATTGACAGGTACTGTCTGTACTATTAAGAAATTCTGGACTTCATAGGCGTGATTTTTCTGACAGCTGTCGCAAAGATCAAGTTAAATTTTATAGAGTATAGACATTCATTTTTCATACTAGGTATACAACCTTTGTTCAACTGGCTACAGGCCGCATCATAGAACTTGGCAACTGAAATGCTAGCTGCAAGCTGTGGATATCCCAATCCAGACCGAAACTCACTGAACAGCTGCCCGAGGATCGGGTTATCTGCAGCTTGTGCTAACACACATCTCAGCCGCAGAGTTGTATAATTCGGTCTATACCAGATCATTTTACAATGTGTTTGTCTACCGGTGTCGGAGCCTTAAGTGGTGACATCTATGGAAAATTTTGAACAACTTTTACTATACGAGACCAACTCTGAAAACGTAAAAAAAACTGCTGTTCCATACGATTTTTTATAAGACTTTCGACAAAAAGTATGGAATAGCTGTTTTTTTGCGTTTTCAGAGTTGATCCCACAGTAAAAGTTATTCAAAATTTGCCATATATGTCACCGCTTAAGGCTCCGACACCGGTAGACAAACACATTGTATATCGCGATAATAGGACATAACCGACTTTAACTGTGTACAGAATTCGAATAGTACGCACGGATCGATGTTTTATCGATGGAGTAATTTTCACATTATTATTGATTTTTCAAAAATGACAGCCGATTTCGATAAAATATAATCATTTTAATTCAATTTCAATGATCAATATTTGCTGATGTTTTTATTTTAACAGAATTAGGTGAGAACCCTTCCCCATTCGTTTGAAGTCGATTCTTATTTTTTTTGACTTGAATTTGAATTTGACATGTGTCTTGGTGTCATGTATCTATTCGGTGTTTTTATACCTGTGTATCTGTTGAGCCATGTATTCACTGAGCAACAATGTTTCGGATACACAGTTTCTGAAACATCACGTAGATATGTTTCCAGGAACAGCTTTGTGTTCCACACGGTAGTGTTTACTGAGCAACAATGTTTCGGATACACAGTTTCTGAAATATCACGTAGATGTTTCCAGGAACAGCTTTGCGTTCCACACGGTAGTGTTTACTGAGCAACAATGTTTCGGATACACAGTTTCTGAAATATCACGTAGATGTTTCCAGGAACAGCTTTGTGTTCCACACGGTAGTGTTTACTGAGCAACAATGTTTCGGATACACAGTTTCTGAAACATCACTTAGATGTTTCCAGGAACTGCTTTGTTTCCATGTTCCACAGGGTAGTGTTTACAAAAACAAAATAATTGTCCTTGAAACATATTTTTTTTTCATATTCATATTTATTCATTGCTTAATATGGGTTTACATGGTTGGTACTTACAGAATAATCGTATAAATAGTCCGCCATACTCAGCCTTTTGGCGCAATATTTTATGTGAGAATAGGGTTCTATCGCTTACTAATTTACCTACATTTTACACATTTAATACACCTTTACCTTAATAACCATAATACCTTTTTGTTTCGGAAACACGTAAATTTTGTTTCTGATACAATTATTATAAAGAATTGTTGCTCAGAGAAAAAAAATCGGGGTTGGCTCCATAGTAAAAGGTGATAATGATGAGATGTAAGTAGGTACCCGAATGATCCACGCCGTTGACCTCCGAATGCGATCTATAAAATCCGTCGCTATGCGGCGCGGCTCCAAGTTACGGCTCGCTTTCATTTTCCGATGAAGTTCCGTACACAATTACATGCTAGAGATTGTGCAAAAAAATCCCTCGTAGGTGAGGTCGCCCGTGTGGCATTTTACTAATGTTGTTACGTTGACAACAATGCTCTGTCATTGCTAGTACAACTAAAATGTTTGATACTTGGTAGACACCAATTCGGTTTTCATCAGTAGACTCGCGTCTACCAAGTAGTCAGTACCTTGGCCTTTGATTAAAATCTTTTTGTTAGTGCACCGTAACGCCACTGCGGTTCTTTTCTTGCACAAACTCTATTTAATTTTTTTTAACTAAATTTCAAATGTCAAAACTAAAAAAAAAACAGTTTTTCCATACATTTTGTCGAGGGTGAACGATCTTTTTCTATGGAACAAAAAGAAGAAATAAAAGTCGTTGAACAAAAGTAGTTAGTTTTGATGTACACAATAAGCCCCTAAAAAGATGCTGATTAATTAGAAATAACCCTGTATATAAGAATATAGTTCAAAATACAAATATATAAGGTCTCAAAATGGTATCTGGTAAACTACCACGTCAGTAAGATTGTGACAACTGGTCCACGTCAGTTGCAGAAGGTTAAAACAACCGAAAAACCAATGGAGTGGAAGTAGTGCTTAGTTCAATTAAATCTGGGTATTTTTATTTCTAGTCATCAAAGAGTTAAAGGTTGCTAATCTCTGTAGAACGTCAATGCCCGCGGCGTGGGCTGTTAGTTTAGGCTTGTATTATAAACTAACTCGCTACCATAGGCCGCTCCTTCGCTTGTCTGAGTATCTACAAACTTCTGTTTTGTATTACAGAACTAAATATACTTACTTCTAGGCTGAATCATACAAGTCGGCGGATGTGAAGTTAGCTACAAGCTGCGCAATATCCAATCCTGACTGAAGCTCACATAATCCTGCGCATTGATTGGGTTTCGTGCAGCTTGTACTCGTGGCTAACTTCACATCCGCCGACTTTTATGATTCGGCCTATACCTTTACGGGTAGGTACCTACTCCAATCTTGAAAAAGATCGCCAAGTAGAGTGAAACTATATCGACGCTTGAAAGGCAAAAATTACCAAGCGACAGTTTGGGCGATATTGAGTTATATATATCACTGAAATCAGAAAAAAAAACTGCGTCGATTGGTCTTACTCTCACGGCGCTAGGACGAAGTTTGTTGTCGTTTGGTAACTTAAAAAAAGACACATTTTCACAGTTTTCGGCGTCCAAGCGACTAAAATTTTAATGATTTATGAATATTTTTCACATAGTCAGGATTAGATTTTTATAATTTACACTAAGTAATTTTTGCCTCGACTCTAAATAATGCATCTAAACATAAAGTATTTTCTGCCTTGCGAGTACCCAGGAATTAGCATTACTTAAGAATTTTTACCTGATTGTTGTTTTTCTCTCTCGTAATTTAAGACTTTTTAACACACCTTCAATAAACATTCTTTGTCATTTAGTACTTTTTACCTAAATATAATTTATTCAAAAATGTGAAGTAGTGAATATCTACCTGCCTAAAACAGGATATATTTTGTCGTTAAGTAATTTTCTACCCGCCGATTTTTTTAAAGTTTATGTTACTTAGATAACTATTTCTGATATGAGATTTCTCTAAAAGTGACCTTATCCATACAGCACCTTTTTTGTTTTGTCACTTATCCGCACTGTAAATCAGATTCTAAGTGGCTGTTGGTAACAAAATAACGATTATGTCTTCACCGAACTGTCGCTTAGACAACACGCATGCGTGCGCGCATGGTGCAAAGTGCTTAATCTCGTAGCTTGTTTGTGTTTTTTTTTTTTTTTTTTATTTCGAATAGGTTTGCGTTTGACTACACACTGCCTGATGTTAAGCAGATGTGCGGTCTAGGATGTAGCACGCTTACCTAGAAGATACCTATTTACTCGGGATTTGAAGACACTCACGTTGTACTTTAACGGGAAGACAGACCCAGGCAAAGTATTCCACATTCCGGCTGTTCGTATGAGGAATGAGGATTCGAAACGCTTGGTTCTAACGCGCGGAATGTCCACCATAAAAGGGTGACGCTTTGGTCGCGTCCGTCTAGCCGTACGATAGAAGAAAGGGGCAGGGGGGACCAGATTGTGCAACTCCTGGGCGCACTCTCCGAAGTGTATCCGGTAAAAGACCGACAAACACGCTACCTTGCGACGATGCTCAAGACTTTGCAGCTGCGTCTTAGTCAAGGTGTCGTTGTCAATCAGCCTCCTGGCTCGTCTCTCAATCGATTCCAGAGCCTCCAGTTGATATTTGGCAGAGCCATCCCAAAGGTGAGAGCAGTATTCCATGCAAGACCTGACTTGTGCTTTATAAAGACTAAGCAGTTGCTCAGGTGTGAAATACCGTCTCACCTTAGAGAGAACACCAAGTTTTTTGGAGGCTAATTGGGCTTTGGACTCTATGTAAGAGCCAAAGTTAAGAGAAGATGAGAGTGAAACGCCTAATAGTTCCAAGCTGTCAGTTACCGGAACGGAGACACCACGGAAAGCGGGAGACAATTGAAAGGGTCTCTTTTTGGCCGAAAAAAGACAGCCCTGAGTCTTTGTGGCATTAAACTTGACCAGGTTAGCATCACCCCAGTCGGATACCGCCTGCAGACTCAAGTTGAGCCGTTCAACCATAGCCTCTCTGTATAACTCGATCTGTGGCCCGCTGGTTCTTGCATCGGACGTGTAGCTCTCCACGACTGTACTGTCATCTGCGTACCCAAAGATCCCGGGCTTAAGCAGATCGTTGATATGCAGTAGGAAGAGTGTCGCAGAGAGCACAGACCCCTGAGGAACACCGGCATTGATAGCCATTTGGTCTGACGAGCAGCCATCAATGACAACTCGTATCGACCGATTCCTCAAGAAATCTGATATCCATGTGCAGAAATCAGCAGGCAGGCCGTAAGATGGAAGCTTGCCAATAAGGCTCTCGTGCCAGACCCTATCAAAAGCTTTGGAAATGTCCAAGGAGACAGCCAACGACTCCCCGTGCTTCTCCAAGACCTCACTCCAGATGTGTGTGGCGTACGCTAGAAGGTCCCCAGTAGACCGGTTTCGGCGAAAGCCGTACTGGCGGTCACTGAGTAAGTCATTCGCTTCCAGGTAGGCCAGGAGCCTGTTATTTAGAACACGTTCCATACTCTTACAGAGTATAGACGTGATCGAAATTGGCCTGTAGTTGGCAGGGTCGGCACGGCTGCCCTTCTTGGGTACAGGTTGCACGTTAGCAAGCTTCCAAGATTTGGGCACTTGACCTGTCTTCAGAGATAGGCGAAAGAGGCGAGTCAGCACAGGCGACAGCTCAGGCGCACAAGTCCTCAATACAATGGCCGGAATACCATCAGGGCCACTGGCTTTGTTCACATCTAGACTGCGGAGAACTTTGAGGACCTCCTTTTGCCGGATGTGTATTTCACTCATTACAGTGTCACAGTTTGGCAAAGTTGGAGGTCTCGCACTACCGGGGTCTAGACGCGAAGACTCAGCAAATTGAGATGCAAATAAATTTGCTTTCTCTACCGCGGTATGGGCCAGTGAACCATTGGGTTTCAGCAACGGAGGCAGTGAGGGGCGGCAGAAGTTCGCTTCAACCGATTTAGCTAGGGACCAGAATGCCTTACTACCCGCAGGGTAAGAAGCAAGCTTGTTTCCTATTCGACTAATGTGGTCAAAGCGAGCCCTCCGCATAACCTTTTTGCAGGACTTAGCAGCCCTATTGTATGCCTTCTTCCTCATACTAACGTCCCTCAACTTACGGTTTCGAGCATCGACCCAAGCCAGGTATGCCTGATGCTTTTGCGCTTCGGCGCGTCCACATTCAGGCCCAAACCAGGGCCGAGCTTTGCTAGACAGAGGCACGTCCGAAAATGGGATGAAGTATTCCATGGCGGTACGAAGCACATCTGTCACGGCATCCGCGCACGCAGAAGGATCATCGGAAGAAAAACAAACAGGCTGCCAAGGATAAGAAGCAAAGAAACACCGCATCTCATCCCAATCTGCTGACTTGTACCGCCACACGCGCCGTGACCCTTTGGGACTGGGGTCTGATGGGGAGTAGACGGATACAGATTTCACCAGACAGTGGTCAGATGTACCTAACGGTGGGGAGATCGCCACTGAATAACGGTCTGGATCGGTAGTCAGCAGAAGGTCCAAGCAGTAGGCCGTGTGCGAGTCAACATCAGGTACCCGTGTGGCGCCTTGAACCATCTGGGTGAGATCAAGTGTCAAGGCAAGCTTGCGCGTCTCAAGCCCAGCATGGTTTGTGTCCAGGTATGGGTGAAGCCACTCTTTATGGTGGCCATTAAAATCCCCCAGGATCACTAATTGGGCCGAAGGGTAGCTGAGCTGAGCAGCATCCGCCGCCTCACCAAGGTATTCGGTGAGTCTGGTCGTCTCCTGGTCTCCGCTATGTGATCGGTATACACAGGCGTAGATAATTTTCTCTACGCCAGTGTCCGCCAAAGCCCAGAGCACGGAAAATGAAGAGTCTTCAAACCTACGAAGGCGCAGAAAGCAAATGTCATCCCGGGCGTACACGCATACACCCGCACGTGGTTTGAAACGGTGCTCCAGGGAGTACCCTGGGTAGGAAAGATACGACACGTCGGATGGACCAGCAATCTGCGTCTCCGTGAGAAACAATAGGTGGGGACGATCTGTCTCGAGATGATGATGGACAGGCGTGAGATTGGAGTGCAGGCCCCGAATATTGCACAGGTGCACTTTAAGTGAGAGGGAGTGCTGCCGCTGTGTACACGTTCTTTTTCTTCTAGTGTTTCTCATGGTTAATGGCGGAGTAAAGTAGGTAGAAAGTCGGAAGTGGAACGAGACGTCACTCTGCAGATTCAGTGGTACAACACAAAAATCACACACATCCACGGTAGACTAGCCTGGAGACCGCGGGGACGCCCGAGCCCCCCCAAGGATGTCCATCGGGCCCTCTCGTCCGGTCGCCAACCGGCACGATGGCGCATCCCTGGGATTTTTCGACAGATGGCGGGGCAGCCTTTCGTGAGTGGCTAGCTCACTACTTGGGCCCCCTACTATCTGCGGTCGGCCAGCGACAAACCGTGCCTCGGATCCCGCTGCCCTCCTCGACTAGTCGGCCGATGCGGAAATCAATGTGTGCACCGTATTCGTATCCCCAGAGGACGCTACTGTTCCGACCCGACTCCCAGAATGGCGTCACCAAACTTCGCGCCGGAACACGAGCTCGAGAGAGTCGCTTGGCGGCGCGGCTTAGTCTGGTGGGTGGTCTCTCGCCGTGGCTATAGCCTACCACCAGTATGGTTGCTGCCTGGTTAGCACCACCCAGGACCACGTGTGGGGGACAAAAAAAAGGGTTCCTACCCACGGACGAAGGCAGCTCGGTCCCAAAACGAACGTTCCTACCCACGGACGAAGGCAGCTCGGTCTCGGCTCGGTTGTGTACTCGGTAAGTGCATTATTAAGATTTTATGACTTTATATTTATAGATTTTCAGATATGACTTTATATTAGATTATTAAATTTATATTTTACATTAATTTAAATCTATTGTTAAAAGTACATAAAAATCGAAAAAAGCGAGTAGATTGAAGCGAGATAGAAGCTTGGTAATTTGGTGTGTTTCAGTGTGTTTAGCATATGTGAACATTGAGATAGCCATTGATTCGGTCAAGACATGGGCTGTGCTTGAGTCTATCCAGCGATGCCGCAAGTAGTCCAGCCTGTCTGGAGACAGGTCAGTTCCTAAATTTACGGAAGACGGATAGGTTAGTCCTTCTGAGGAAAGACGGGCGCCCTGCGGACTCTCCCTCCGCGTACCGCCCTACAGTACTGCTGGATGAGGTGGACAAGCTGTTCGAATGCGTGATAGCTGCTTGCCTCATCCAGTATCTTGATAGGATTGGTCCACACTTGTCCGACGAGCAATTTGGTTTCCGGGCGGGCCGGTCTACAATCGACGCTGTTAAACGTGTCAAAGCCCTCTCGGACGAGGCGGTGGCTCATGGTCAAGTGTTGGTGGCGTGTCTCTAGACATCGCCAACGCATTTAATACACTGCCGTGGGTTTGTGTAGAGAACCTACGAAGAGGCTGCCAGTCTTGCGATGGCAACGGTGCAGGTGGTGGTTGAAGGATAGTGAATCTGGGACTCCAAATAGCGCTGAACAAGTCGGAGGTCCTGGTATTCCATGGCCCTCGACGAGCGCCGGAATCACTAGGGAGAGAATCGATTAAGGTGAAGCCTACGATGAAGTATCTAGGCCTACACCTCGATGAAAAGTGGAACTTTTGGGAGCATTTCGCCCAGTTAGTTCCTCGAATAATAGGTGCGGCTGGGTCACTTAAACGCCTTCTTCCTAATCTTGGGGAACCAATTGCCGCTAGTCGTTTTTTTATCTTGGAGTGGTGTGGTCGATGGCCTTGTACGGGGTGTTTATATGGGCGGACGCCCTAAACCGAGAAACGGTCGCTTTTCTAAAGTGACCACAACGCGCAATGGCCATCGGGGTAGTCAGAGGTTATCGCACTATTTCGTGTGACGCGACATGCCTTTTAGCTGGGTCACCTCAATGGGATTTAGAAGTGGAGGTAAATAAATAAATAATTTTATTTTCAGACAACACAGTAAATCGTTAAAATCAGTAAACACAAGGTACATGCGAACATACTCGTAGCGCACGGAGCTCCGCCAACGCGGGCAGAATCCGGCACTCACATGCATGCTCGAGGAGTGGAAGGAGGAGCTGGCCAAGCATACAGCTGGCAGCTGGACCGTCGAAGCTATACAGCCCGTCCTCGTTGATTGGCTGGACAGGGCGCATGGGTCGCTTATCTTCCGGCTCGTGCAACATTAGCAGGTGCTTTCTGGGCATGGATGCTTCGGAAAGTACTTGTGCCGCATAGCCGGAAGAGAACCGACAACAGAGTGCCACCACTGCGGCTGCGACGAGAATTTGGCGCAAACACTTTGGAGGAGTGTTCAGCATGGGCAAATGAACGCCGAAGCCTCGTCGCAAGTGTAGGAACTGATCTCTCGCTTCCAGCATTGATTCAGTCAATGCTTGGTTGTGAGAGATCGTGGGAGACGGCCGTTTCCTTTTGCGAACAAGTTATGTTGCGCTTGTGTCGAAAAGAAACAGTGGAGCGCGAAAGGGAGAATTTTTCGGAACTCCCGATGCGCCACCAAAGTCTAAACTGAGCGTCGGAGAAGGATTTTCCACGCTCTCCTTCGACCCCGTAACAGGTGGCTTGGGCAACGAATTCGAGGGAGCCCGTTGCCTGAAAAGCGTAGCCCGAGGGCTACGCTAGGAAGAGCGTGCAGTATTTCCTCGCGCCACTTAAGGAAAAAAGGGTGAAAATCCACCCTTAAATAGGGCAAGGTCCTAGGGGGTCAGTGCTACTGGAGCCGCGAACGAGTGCGAAAGCGTCCCCGCAGCTCCAGCACATAGGCAGCAACATCCCAGGGTTTGTAGTGGGTACACCGATCAGTGGAACGCCCACATAACCACCCTGCTCCCCCGGCGGGGTGGTATCCATAAAATATTTCATTGGAAAAAAAAAGGACAAGTAGTCCAGCTAGGTAAATCAAACTTCAAGAAGGAGGTCAATCGCTGAATCCAACTCGACTAGGCAGCGTTCGGAAAACCACATGACGTCTTTTCATCCGATAAACCTCAGTGCTTCAAGACGAGAGTTGCAACAGTTGTGTGTTCCCGAAACGTGACCGTTTACTGTCGGCCTAATCCCAGCGTAGTCTTGATAAGATTATGGGTCCACCTCCGAGATGAACGGAAGATCTCATCAAAACCGCAGCATCGTGCTGGAAGCAAGACGTTTCCAGCCGGTCTTATTGGAAATCTATAGGGGAGGCCTTAGTCCAGCTGTGCAATGTCTGCAAAGACAACGACGACGACAAATTAATAGAAACAATAATTAACAATAACATAGGTAATGATTTGACATGGTTGGTTTTTATTATAAATATTTAGATAGGTTTTCCAGAAACCGATGTAAACTTTGTAGTTTTAATTTTAAGTAGTTTTTTTTGTGACAATATTTTTGATAGCATTTTTTTTCATTCATCATCAGATGAGGTTCATACTCAGTAGAGAGTGATTGTAGATGACTACAAGGGCTGTTTAAGAATTGGTGATGACGATATCCGTTGAAAACTTTTGCAAAAGTTTCTAATGTAGTGTACAAACCTGAATCTTTGTTAGGTTGTTCTTTTTTGGAAGGTAAGTGTAGGACTTTTTGTCCTACACTTACCTTATTTAAATAGGACTATAGTTGAAATTGCCTGGCAGTAAAGTGGTTTATCTTTTTATTTCGATCATTTTACCTATGTGTTAAACATCTGTATATTCTGGATGCATCATTTTGCTTCAAATATAATCATAAAATATTGGAGCTTAGTTAATTTTACATGTTTTATGATAAAATTTTGTTTTTGGTTAGTAATTTTTACCTGTTTGTGATTTTGATCAAAATTTTACTAACCGACACTATCTCTTAAATTATTGAGAAAAATCATATTTTTTGAATGACAGTTCATAAAGCTTTTAAATTTCATTTATAATCTATTAGAACCGAGTAGAAATGAGTAATAGAAAATTTTATATGATTTTTTTTCCCAAAAATAAAACTTTAAAATGCTCTGGTGTAAAGTTGCCAATATGTCGCTTGGTAATTATTGCCTTTCAACCGTCGATATGTAGTAGAATTGACGAAATAATTTCATTAATAAGTATAATTTAGTCATGTAATTATTTATAGATTGAGCTATGTAATTATTGTAATATTGGAGCATCTATTGTTTGTAATTATTGGTTAGATTAATTATAGATTGGAATGTAGTTATTGTTACGAGAATCTGTTGTCTAGACAAACCTTTTTTAGGTTTTTAAGACAATAGCATTAGTTAAAATATGTTTGTAAAAGTTGTTTAAATAAATAAAAAATAAAAATAAAAGTAATTTGATTTTTTATTTCTTATGATTGAATAACTTAACTGAGATAAGTTACTGATTGTATTTATTCTTAAACAATTTATGTTGTTGAGTGCCTTTTAATGTTTAAAATTGAAAGTGAATTATTGTAATATTAAGATGACCTGTAACTAATTGTTATTGATAAAAAAGTATGAGTATGAGTAGAAGTGCTGTATGCCAAAGAAAAAACGCGTGAATAGCAGCTACACCTATTTATTTTATAATTAAAATGAGCAAAAATCACGCTAAGCACAATTCTCTTCTTACCTTTTATCAGACTTATATACAGGCAACCCTGTACATATAATATATATTCTAAACTTCGTAATGTATCTAAAAAACAAATGAATGACATTTTTTGTCAAGATATAATCAAACTTTTTTCAATCAAAAATACTGGCGGTCAGATTTCGCAAGGCAACCTGGTATATTATATAACCTCCTATTTGTATAGGTATGTATAATATATATAGGTATAAATAGGAGAATATATAAATATTCCGTATATAATAAAAAACAAATGAAGGATATGTTTTCCTATAAATTAATTAAACATTATTAAATTTCAAATACTTACGGCCAAATTTTGCAAGGCAACCCTATTCAAATATATTCTCCTATTCATATAATTACGTAAACAATTGGTTTGAACCGTGTACGCTACGAGCGGGATGTTCTTGCGGTGGGATCTCCGGCTATTAGGAAAAGATATGAAAATAATAGCAGGGGCATGTTTCATCTAGTGCAGGCATCAGAAAAGCAGTTGTACCGCAAACAGCAAATGAGAGAGCGGCCTTAGCGCCCTACTGGCCACCCTAAACTAATGGCTATCAGCCACATAATGTCCGAAACTGGAGGATTAACCCCGCTGATGGACGGTCACTATCTTTGGCTTCTAATGGCGTATCTATGGCTAATGTGCGGGACGTGCGGGGTCATAATCGAGCTTTATGATGTAGGGACGATGCAACTTTGGGAGAGCCTTTACATTATAAACAAATTCAGTGTTATCATATTGCTATTTGTTATACCTTTTCAAGGTATTATTTCTTTTAAATGTAGGTACGGGCCAATTAATAGTCGTGGTGGCCGAGAGGTAGTGACACCCGCCTTACAATCGTGAGGTCGTGGGTTCAAATCCCGGTCCAGTACCAATGAGTTCTTTGGATTTTACCTATGTACGGAATTTCACACCACTGGCTTTTTGGTGAAGGAAAATATCGTGAGGCAATCTGCATATATCCGTAGAATAAATTCGATGGCGTATGTGAATCCACCAACCCACACTGGGCCAGCGTGGTGAATATGGCCCAACCACCCTTCGTGGGTTATCCTGAAGTGGACTATTAAAAAAGGCTGATACAGTACAGTAATAAAAGTTATTGAATGATTTGAATGACGCTTAGATTTTATACACCTTTTTTGAATTAAACTAGTGCACCTTTTTTGAGTAATTTAAAAGTATATACTGTATAAATATAATCTGCTGGCTATAAACAAGATTATTTTTTGCAAAAATTAGCATGACCGACTTCACCAGTGTACAGAATTTGCCACATACCTAATAATATTACGTATGGATCGATGTAGCATTTTTCACATTATCGTTGATTTATCAAAAATGGCTAAGCCGATTTCGATAAAATTTAAATGGGACCAATTTCGAAGTATACTCTTTCCAATAAAAAATAATTATTGAAATCGGACTACTAAGAAAGAAGTTATGCATGGTTATACTTAAAAAAATACGCGTCGAATTGTATACCTCCTCCGGTGATTCGTCGGTCAAAAAAGAATACCCAATACCCAGTTTGCACAAATAAATAATGTTCCCAGTATTGGGTATAGTTAGACATCAGCTATATGAGCTTGGGTAAGCCTAAGCCTATCAACTAGGGCTCCAAGGATTACTTCCCTATTTTGCGCCTAGTAGACCAAATTTATCCAATTTGGCTAAACCAAATTGATTGCTACCTGGAATTCAGTGTAGATTAGGGAATAGATACTAAATCTGATCTCCTCCTCGAATTGTACTACCCTATCGATTTAATATCTAATCTGAGTAATCTTAGAAAAGCAATCTAACTAAAATGTTAGTAGATTCTGTGCAGAAAGAAAATAGGACGGGAAATTGAGGGTGCAAGTTTGATTTTTCTTTAGATAAGTACTAAATTACGTCTCAATAGGCCCAATTTTAAAGGCGCCATCGTTATTTTTTTTTTTCAAATAGGTTCGCGTTTGACTACACATTGCCTGATGTTAAGCAGTTGCGCGGTCTAGGGTGTAGCACGCTTACCTAGAAGATACCTATTTACTCGGGATTTGAAGACACTCACGTTATACTCAAACCCAGGCAAAGCGTTCCACATTCCGGCTGTTCGAATAAGGAATGAGGATTCGAAACGCTTGGTTCTAACGCGCGGAATGTCCACCATAAAAGGGTGGCGCTTTGGTCGCGTCCGTCTAGCCGTACGATAGAAGAAAGGGGCAGGGGGGACTAGATTGTGCAACTCCTGGGCGCACTCTCCGAAGTGTATCCGGTAAAAGGCCGACAAACACGCAAATTTAATAGCAACATAAAATAGTGTTCTCTCTATCAAATGCATATTATAATGAAAAAGAAACAGAACTACTCTAAATTGCTATTATAATTACGATGACGCCTCTAAAATTGGGCCTAATATCTTGCTAAAATAGTAAAATGTTAAACAATAACATCATTTCAACATTTTTCAATTTTTGTTTGCCATGCTGCTCATACCTAGTTCTTTTTGAAGTTTTGCCATACTGTAAAAAAGCTATAGTGTCCTAAAGTAAAATCATAAACAAAAAAAAATAGCAGGCATTATATCTTTGTTCAGTTTTATGTCCAACAGTAAAATGTAATAGGTATCTGCACAGTGTTATTTTCAATTCATTTGCTTAGAGATAAATATCAGGCGTTACACGAAGATTATACCTACTTATTAACGCGGTTAGATTAAACATTCTCATTTCTCATTAATTACGCATGTATACATAAGAATTATATTTTGTAAACATTTAACATAGCACTTTTGAAAAGTATGGAAAGGAACTAGCCACTGCGACACAGGGAATCCTACAGCGGCGGCTAGAGAATAATTGATGATGGATAATAAAGTCAAAATTAATTCATACTTGAACATTCAAATGCAACTACATATACTTACTAGTATCTTGAAAATAATCTTAATCTTAATCTTATATCATTTGTCAAGTACATTCAATTTGTCAAACACAATAAATATTATAATAGTCATCTTTACCTTCTTTTGCTGTCGATTAAAAATATATCGTACCATAGTACTTTTACACAGGGTTATTTTTTTAGGGTTTAATCAATTAGCATCCTTTTAGGGGCTTATTCTGTACATCAAAACTAACAAATTTTGTTCTGCGACTTTTGTCAAAACTAAAAAAAAAACAGCTGTTCCATAAATTGTGTCGCGTGTGAACTATATTTTTCCATGGAACAGCATTTATTTGAGATTTGATAAAAGTCGTTTAACAAAAGTTGTTAGTTTTTATGTAGAGAATAACGCTCGAAACATACTATAGGACGCGGCTTACGGACGCGACTGACAGCCGCGACCTAGACTATGAAAGTACACTGAGCCGTGCCTACTATCGGACATAAGTCGCGGACGTCACCTTCGGACGATCTTGGGCGTTCGGACGTCCGAGAGCGATCTGGCACACCGGATGTTATAAGACTGTGCACATTGCTAAGTCGCGGCTGTCAGTCGCGTCCGTCAGCCGCGTCCGATAGTATGTTTCCCGCTTAAGCCCCTAAAAGGATGCTAATTGATTACCAGTAGTATATAGTATATTATTATACCATGAATATGATAAATAATCAAAATAAATGTATTGTTATTTACACACCCATAATATGTTATCTTTAATCACACAAAATTTATTACTTAAATTTAAAAATTAAATGTTAAAAAAACTCGCTAGTTGAATTTGTAATCTTTTGAGTTTGAAGAAGCAGCAAGCGCAATTTTCTCCACTGTGCACGGACCATCTAAAATTGAAAACAAAGTTATCATTGAATGAATAAATTATTATCACTTATTAATTCTCCAAATAAGGGATTCATTAGTTTTTTTTTTCAACGGGCAAAAGTGCCTTTATTAACTACAATATGATACAATACTATTTAATATGCTAAAACTACTACTAATTAGTTTATTGTAATTATTAATGGGTCTTCGCTTTAACTCGACGATTTTGTCATCGTTTATCCGATTCTCATTTTTTCCACAGGTCGCGTTTTTCAACGAATCACAACAAAACTTGGTCAAAATCGCAACAAAAAACCTACACAGGTTCTATAATTATATTTGAAATTATTATGTTGTCCGTTATTTTGGATTGGGTTGGTATTTCCCTCATATAGAATGGAAAATTTCTGTCGCGCTAGTTATCAGCTGATTTCAATAATATTTGGCAATATTTATTTAGTATGTGAATCCTAACAAAATTTACGAGATAAAATACGAAAAAAAATTCTTACCAATATCAAACCAATTCGTTTTAGGTATTCCTGAATCCTCTCTAGCTTCTGCAATGGCTGCTCTCAAGGCAAAAGCTATAACCACCGACAGACAAATTGGAGGCTCTCCTATAGCTGGAAAATAACAAATAACTACATATTTTACGATAATCAAAGATTTCACACTTCTAGATGTTATAATGTACTCGTAGCTAATGCATGTGCGAGAATTTTTACAACAAGTACCTGATGTTTAAACTTAACTTTGCACCCTTAAAAATGGCAAAGGGATGAAAGCTTTTAATTTCAGTTGTCAAATATGTCAATCTATACTTTGTTTCCTCTTTGACGGAATGTGGACGGAATAGACAATTTGTCTATTTCCCATGACATATATGGCAAGTATGGCAACTGTTACTATCGCTGCCACAAGTATAGATTCAAATACTTTAGCTGTGTTATCGACTCCAGTGAATTGCTTATACACTTGACTATTATTCAGCTACTCTCAAAAACTCATCGTCATACATGGCTTCCAATAAAAGCTTAGTTCAGAACCCCGCTGAGGCAAGCTTTATGTCATTAGCGTAGCCTGATGCTTTTCATACTATTCTTATTTATGTAATGTGTAAGTGGTGGTAGGGGTATGAACAACAGCAATGCTGATTGTAAACGCTGGCTATGGTTAAGATTAGAAGCGTGTAGTTAGTGTCATAATCATAACCTACCTTTGGCTCCAAATATCGGTGCCAGACTATACGAATTCTTTCTGAAACTAACTCTGAAGTCTTGAGGAATATCAGTCGCTAGAGGCACGTAGTAGTTCCAGGTTCGGTCAGTCAAAAGTTCTCCGGTCTTTTTGTCGTAGACCAGACTTTCGGTCGTCCAGTAACCTTGGCCCATAATAAACGCACCTTCCAGCTTAAAAAATAAAATATTCTGTCAAATTATTACATGATGAAATACTTATAATCAACGCATTTTCTTATTTCATTGGCTATGATTTATTTTTTTAGATCATACCGGACTGTAAAATAATTACCTGTCCCAAGTCGATTTCAGGACTCACACTCTGCCCAACATCCTGCAATATATCGACTCTTCGAATCTGAAACTCTCCAGTCAAAATATCTACCTCCGTTTCAGCAAGAGCTACTCCAAATATGTTGTAACTGTAAATATCTTTTGCGCCAACATAATTATGTACTTGCAGATCGACATCCGAATAAAAGGCTTGGTTGATGAGCTCTTCCCAAGTTGGATTGGTCATTTGAATTCTAACTGGTTCCAATCTTTGCAAGAGCTCTTCACAGCATCTCCTTACGCCTATGCAAATGCACTGAGAGCCGATGCTGTTCCCAGTAGTATTACCATTTGGTGTAATATTGTTATTGACGGCTTTAACTTGAATATAAGACAATGGAATCTTCAAATAATATGCAGCAATTTGTACAGCTTTCGTGTTGATTCCTTGGCCCATTTCTATTCCACCATGGGTGATAACCACTGTTCCGTCATTATGAAAGACTGCAAGGTTGACTTCTAAAACTAAAGTTCCAGTGGGCAACCACCTTAAAAATGAACATCTCAACCCCCTTTTTCTCCATCTGTTATTTCTATTAAACTCATTTACAGCAGCTTTTCTTTCTGCATATGATGATGTAGATTTCAAAGTGTCTGACATCTCTTTCAAATCTTTATATAGGACAGTGTTAATGTTAGCCATTCGTACATCGAATGTATCTAAAGATAGCTCGTAGGATATTCGTTCTATGATATTTTCTGCCATTGCAACGGCTTCTAACGTTCCTGAAAACAGAGACTAAGTATTTACAAAAAAGGGTTATGTAATATTCACTGAAATATTTTTGGTATTGTCATAAGAACTTAATTAGCGATAAAATAAGTGACGATACGCCGTGTTATTATGATCTATATACAAGGTTATTGGTAATCACTTAGCACCCCTTTAAGGGCAAAGCTGTGGTGGTCTAGTGGTAATGACACCAGCCTTACAATCGTGAGGTCGTTGGTTCAAACCCAGTACTGTACCAATTAATTCCTTGGAATTTATGTACGGAATTTCACAACACTGGCTTTTCGGTGAAGGAAAACATCGTGTGCCAACCTGCATATGTCCAAGGAAGAAATTGCATGGTGTATGTGAATCCATCAACCCGCACTGGGCCAGCGTGGTGGATATGGCCCAATTACCCTTCGTGGGTAGGCCTACGTCCTGTAGTGGACTATTAAAAAGGCTGATACAGTAAACAGTAAGGGCAAATTCTTTACTTACATCAAAACAAACAACTTTTGTTCTACATTTTTTCCCAAATCTCAACAACAATCCCACAACATTTTTTTTAAAATGTAATCAGCATATATTTGTACAAACAATTGTTTTTTTTACATAACTCAGTAATATTTACACTAGTTTGCAAATTTACACAGTATCTCCTCTGAGGTCCAAGGCTTGCGGGTGGCGTGACGGCGCGCGCTTTTTACATAGTTAATTAATTTTTCATGGAAGAAAATAAATACTAATTTTTAGAAGTCGTCGAACAAAGCATTAGCAAAGCCCGGGAGGTAAGCACAAAAAATGCAATTACTTTCTAAAAGCTGAATTCATCGTATTACGTTTGAATGATGGTGTACAACAATACTCCGGATTCAGTCAACTGGGATGCTTAGCGTTTGGTGGGGATACCCGTTCGAAATCTTGCAGCTACTTTTAAAAGCTGAAAATTGGTGTACGGGTAGAAAAATAACTAAAAAAAAGGAAAATCACAGAAAATTACCTAAAACAAGTAACAAGGCCTGTCAGTACGGCTTTAAAGTAGCGCCGCTTTGAAGCCTGACTGACAGGCTCTGTTACATGTTTTGGGTGATTGGCTGTGGTTAAACTCTTTTCTAGTTATTTTTCTACCCGTACACAAATTTTTAGCTTTTAAAAGTAGCTGCAAGATTTCGATTTATTTAAAAAAATTATTCAAACGGGTATCTTCACTAAACGCTTAGCATGCTAGCTGACTGAATCCAGGGTATTGTTGTATACCACCATGACAACGTAATACCAAAAATTCTGCTTTTAGAAAGTAGTTGCAATTTTTTGCGCTTACCTACCGGGCTATATGTTCCATCAAATATTTTTATTCATATGATTTTTTCCATTTCAGCGGTTTTCCTTAGAGTACATGTAAACATGACCCATACTTGAAAACATGTAAATATTATTGTATTTGACATAAAAACCTATAGAAACTATGTACATGTACGTCGTTATTAGCTGCCTTTTTATGTTGAAAATACTCAGGATGATTGTTTGCTCAGTTGGCGTATGCGTTTATCATCATGCTAAAAGCATGTTAGTTTAAATAATTATCTCATTATGAATCATGTTACTACCTGGGGCTCTAAACCAAGAGTTTTTAGGAGTATCCGTGATAGTATCATAGATTTTAAAATTCCATCTAGCTCCATTGTAGCAGTTGAAATAAGCTTCGTTTTTGACTAGCAAACTAAAATCTTCTGTTTTCTTGTACCCGTTGTCTTGATACATTATTTGGTCTACGTACTGGATAACACCTGAATTGTTGACTCCACACTATAAAAATCCGAAAGATAGTAATAAAACAGTTCTAAAAAGCTATTTGTTGAAGATCTAAAATATATTATCCCAAACAAAAAAACACCTAGGTATAAGCATGCTCCAAGACCTTAACAGAGCAAACCTGGGAGTGGGACTTCAAATGAACTGGTCTAAAACTCAACTTATGACGAACAGCACGAAGCGTAGGGTCGAGATAGATGGTCAAACAATACACTATGTCGATGAGTACACATAAAATATACAATACATATATTTTTTTAAAATTTATCATACCAAAGCTACCTTTATTCGGGCGCTGAAGCAAATACAATTATTGTTATTACTGAAAATTATAAATCTAGCAGCATATATTGGCATGCAGCATGGAAGCTGCTCGCCAATGAGAATAAATTTATGTACGAAAATGAAAAATATTTATAAATACCTTCTGTTACTAATGCATAATTTAGATAACTTACAACAAAATCAGAATGGCAAGGTAGCCTCTTTCCTATTGCTCTAGTAGTTGTGGTCAAAGGTACAATAAACCGGCAAGGGCGGTTTAATTTCACAGTGACCAAGCTACAGGCAACAGCAGCTCGAATAGCTCGAGTAATTTTGAGACCAAAAGCACCGCCTAGTCGACGAACCGTCACATCGATTCTGAAAATCCAACTCAATGAGTATTCTAGCGTATATGTTAAAATTAAAATGTAGTTTTAAATAAATATGAAACATTACTAGAGAAAAAAAAAGTCACTCTAGTCATTTACTTCATATACATATATTATAGGGTCAGTAACAATACCTCAATAGACTAATAGATAATTTATCTTTATTTTCAAAAAGGTCCTCAATAAAATTACAGGGCGTTGATGAAATAATAATCTGAATGATTTCTAGAAAAGTATATAAAGTAAGTAGCGCCGCCGTACGGTTGTTCACAGTTGCCGGTTGCACTGCTGTGCTCCCAGATGTTTCTGAGTAGAATTATAGTTATCCACTTTAGTAACTTACTGATTTTCTTTGAGATTCAAAGCTTTCGCTATCATATCCTGTGTTCCATCAAGCCATTGCGTAGTTGCAAATACTTCCAAACCCTCTTCTGTGGGCCTTGTTATACACCCAACATTTTCCATCGTAAAGTAGGACTGTGAATAAATTGTATTCTGTCCTTTAATAACTTTAGTTACATCAATCCCTTTATCAGTAGCATCTATTGAACCGCTGGGACTCAATCTTGAAGGATCGTTTTTAGCTTCCTTAACATCTATGATTGGCTCTTTTCTGTTTTTATAAGTTATTTCGACCATTTTTGCAGCTACTTCAGCTATGTGTCGAGTTTGTGCCACGATAATACCGTACGGTTGGTTGAAGTACTGAACTTTACCACTGCATAGCACTTCTTCATTGTCTAAGAAAATTATAGGATATACAGGCATAAACGAGTTGAGTCCCGGGATGTCTTTCGCAGTGTAAAATGCAATTACTCCGGGATATTTCTGGAAACCACAATGATAATTATTTATAGACTAAAATAGTTATCTTTGTGATAAGCATTTCAAAAATCTGAAGCGAACGCAGGATTTGAACCAGCCCCTTCGGATCACTAGCCCGACGCTCTAACCAACTGAGCCAACCCGCCTCCTACGCAAGCGTCAAATTTTTGAAGTGCTTACATTACACCAACTTATAGCGTTGGTGGCGCCACCTGTGATACCCGTATTAGACAGGTTATCACTCAACTAGAAGTTATTAGAACTTCTAAAGATTGACGAGAGATGAGGCACTGCTAAATCAATGCCATTTATAGAGTACTTTGGTAGTAGTAATAAGTTACATTAACTTCAGGTAAATGGGTACTATTGTCTTGAATCCGAATGTGTTTGTTGGTTTATTACTTTTCCACACAACAATGGAGATAAGTATCGACTTCATTTTTTATATGGATATACTTTAAAAAAAGTTCCAGGCTACTTTTAATCACGAAACATATTATGTCGTTGTACGATGTTACAAAAATTAAAAAAATCACGTGGCCGAAGTCGCGCGTAAAAGCTAGCTTGTGACATGAATAGAATATGGTTTTGAGTGTTCGTATTTTCTGCTAGTGCAAAAAGTAAGCAAGTAATAAAATTAATCGGTAAGGTTTCGATCCGAAATAGTTATCGTGTTTGGACTACACAAGTTTTAACTAAGAAATCGTAAAAGCTTACCAAAGCTTTACTTGGATCAATGTTATCTATGTCGCCTACAGCTACTGTAGTCAGTACAAATGCTGCATATACTTCATACGGCTGAGTTGGAAGATCATCAGAATATTTGGATTCACCAGCGCATTGGATCTAAAACATTGAAACACTAGACAAAAGACAATTCAAAACATGTACTAAGTAGCATTGAAAACCTAGTAGCGTAAATAACAAAGGGTGTGAATGACGATGAAATGAAATAATAATATCAGTACATAATATTTTTTTAGTAAAAACCACTAACCAAACCTTCAATCTTGGGAATGGGTTGATTCAAAGGCCACAAAGTTGGGTTCGTATCAAAATCCTGCTTTGCCTGTGACACTGGTCTAGTTTCGCGTATTTTGCTCCTCTCTGATATATATATTTTATTTAAATTGTATTTTGGACACAAAGTTAGAAGACCCTGTAAAAATAGCAGTTATATCAAAAAAATATCTGTACTTACATCTAGATTTATTCCATTATGATTTCTGAAGTTATTAGGAAATATGATAATCTTTCATTATAAAGCAAGTCAACTCTAAGAGTAGCTTGAAACAACAATTGTAAGTAAAGTTTATATTTTGATAGAATTTGAAAAGAGAGGAATAAAAACTACGTGAGCTCCCATGAAGTAGCCTACTACTTCATGGGAGCTCACGTAGTTTTTATATAGTAAGTACCTTGTAGAACAATGCTATAGCAAGATGCCTTCGATATGCCACGGAAGGTTCTGGCGGATTTTCCGTTACTATCACTTCATCTTGCAGATTCTTCAAAGCTGATTGGAGCGTCTCATTGGTAAATAGTTGCTTACCCACGAGGAACCTTTTCAATAATTAACTTTTCTTATTATTTCAGTTTTATATACTAACCTACATAGAATTTTAGCATTCTCGTTCATCCTTATCTTTAAAAAATTCCAATTTCTTAAATAAATTCACTGATGTAATTACAAAAAGTTAAATACAAAGTAAGTGTGCTCAATATTTTATCGGGATTAGTATGCAAACTAAGTAAAGATTAAATGGGTATTATCAAAAAAGCGTTGCCATACATTTTATAAACAAGAATCTATTTCACGAGTGTATCTCATGCTTTATTTATATGATATCAAATTAGGTATGTTACATACTTTTCAGTTTTGGAAGCTCTGTTGAAACTAGGTGAGAGCCCGCCGTACACTATTCTAGCTTCTAGCACTCTATTCTCATTGGAAAGTTTGTATAGAAATCCTGCGTTGATAATGGCATGGGCGTTTTGGAAGCGTGGCATAACCTGTGATTGTTGAAAAGGGAATAAATTTTATTGTTAATCTATAGACATAAATATCTGATATTTTTAATGCATTTATTTATTATGTCTTATGACTCTCAATAACTCTGTATGCGATGGATATAACAACCTATCAATCAATCGCTAAAATGTGATTACATGATTTGTTTTAGTTTGTAAATATAGTATAATAGGTAGTTTAGCAGTTATTTAAGCCTGTGAAATCTCCAAAATAGTAAGATCTGAACAACATTTGAAGTTTGAAGAGACCGGCGCGGCAATTCTGTTAACCGGTCTCGTTACTGAGATGATAGAGTTCTGACAATCAAAGCTGTAAAAAAAACAAGAGAAGTTCAAGAACGTGTCACCTTCGGTTAACAGAATTGGCCCGCGGGTAACAGAAAACGACGACATTATAACGGTAGAATTTAATATCTGTTCTTAGCCTGGACGTTAGTAGTTCTCGTCTTTATATGTGTTCCATAGCACCCATGACATATATAGTAATTGTAAAAAGCTCTTAGAGTGAAGTGATATCACCAATTTTTCTGCTCTTACCTTATACACATATATCTTGTACGCGTCGCTTAGAGGAGGCAAAAGTGCATTAACTATAACTTTTCCTCTCATATCTTCTTTTAAAAACTGCTTCATTGTCACCCTTTTGCAGTCTTTATTTGAACTTGCTGTAAAATTGACAACAATACTTTGTATTCGCGTGCAATTTAAAGTATATACCTAATATTAATTATTCTAAAATCCATACCAATTGTTAAGTAAGCACCGACTGTCTCAAAAAGCATGTAAATGTCAGATTGAAATTCATTGTGTTGGTATTTTATCATTAGATTCCCGCCAACAGAACCAATCTGAAAATGTACAAGTCAAATCAAACAAATGTAGAGACTATATTATTATCTATACATACATTTAGCTTCTGTTCAACATTTGCTACATTAGGCTTCCGTAGATGGTGACGATGATTATATGTTAAAAACTAATTTGTATGACGTCATTCAATGATTGAGTGCTAGAAGAACATAATTGGCTAAGAAATATGTTTGTGACCTCTGAGATATATGCAAGTTTAAAAATTTCAATTTTTCTTTATACCTCAAAAAGTTATAACACTACAGTGCTCAAAATTTGGTCTATAAACCGAGAAAGTTGGAATATTCTACCTTGTATACTTTAGAAATTAAGATGGGGGGAGATAAACTTATAGGGGATTAAACTAATGTAATGTCAAATTTCATACGATTTGGTTCATAAACGTAGAATTTATAAGGCTTTGTTGTTACAAATCAAATAAACCACACACACACACCGGACACAGCGAAATTATAAAGGTTCCTCGTTTTACTACGGAACCCTAAAAATGATTTAAAGAAAAGTCTGATAAAAACTATATATTTTTACTTACGTTTCTAACAGATATATGAGCTACAAATTGAAGGTATTCAGCTAACTTTTCTAAATATCCAAAATACACCTTTTGTGCCATAGCTTTAAAGGTGTTCAAAAGTTCAGTTAGAGTCAAACCAGCGCCAACAATAAGATTTTGATCTACTTCTACAACTTTCAGTTCTGCTATCGAACTAATATCTATCAGAACATGGGGATATTCTAAAATTGGATAGGCACCTGTAATGAAATGAAAATATGTTTATTTATTATAAATCAATGACTGAATATTTTAAAATTATGTGTTTGTATACCTTTAGCAGTATTTCCGAAAACCAGCATATAAGAGTCATATCCAGTTTTATCAAGAATCTTAAAGAGTGAACATAGATTGCATACTTTAAACCAAATTTTATCGTCTTTTAGTTTGATTTTAATAACATCATCATCGTCATCATTTAAAATACACCAATCGTCGTCGTCACAACTTTTATTGCAAGCAGTTCCAGTTTTCTTGCAAGTAGTCAATTCTTCTATGTCCTTAATTGCTTCATTTTTTGGAGCATCTACAGCAAAAGTTTTGAAGGCGTCAAGGATCGGTCTGTAGCCAGTACATCTGCATACGTGGCCTCCAAAAGATTGCTCAATTTCGAGCATTGTTGGTTTGTTCCCATTTTTAAGGAGACTGGAATCAATAAAAATTGTTTGACAAAAGAAATTATTCAAGACAAGACAAACAACGGAAAAAATAAATCTTCACTAGGTAGTTTAAGCGATCACCACAGTATCACCCGCCTGTAGTAAGAGCCTACTAAAAGGGGGCCTCTGGATGGTTTGACATAGGGCTCTAGCCATCAGCTCAAATGCAACCGGGGAGGACGATAATGGTGAGTGGCCGCGTAGTCGTATAGCATCTATCAATTGCAAGACGTTAATAGAAAAGTGCTCGTAGCTCCGGCGCGTTCCCGTGGAGATCGTCTCGTTCCGTTCCCGGGGGTTATAGTGGGTACAATCCCACATAACCCGGCTGTACCCGAAAGCAGCTGGGAAGAGATTTACGAAGATTTCTTCTTTGTAAAAAAAAACCGGACAAGTGCGAGTCAGGCTCGCACATCGAGGGTTCCTTACAAACACCTTATCAAAATAATTAAAAACCTGTTTTAGCATGTGCTAATGAATTTCGATACCTTACATGATACGATTTACTCACTTTTATTATGAACCCATATTTTGTGAATTTTGAGGACCTATTTTTTGGGATTTAAATAAAAATGTACAGTTTTCAGATTTATTCCTATATGTGTACTCTGAGACAATGCTTCTAGCCAAATTTAATAGTTCTATGTCAACGGGAAGTACCCTGTAGGTTTTAATTTTTGTGAGTTTTAAATATGCGGTTTTTTACGACATAAACGGCTCTAACTTTTAAAAAACAATAACTGAGAAGTTTTTATTTTACACAACTGCAAGAGACTATAGATATACGTACACAGTTAAAATTTCAACTCGATATCTTTACGCGTTCCCGAGATAAAGAGTCTTGACATACACACAGACGGACAGACGGACAACAAAGTGATCCTATAAGGGTTCCGTTTTTGCCGTTTGAGGTAAGGAATCCTAAAAAGAAAACAAAAAGAGGTGTAGTTTAAGCGAAGATAAAATATTTTATGAGTATTGTACAGTAAGTAGAACTTCATATTATCTATAGACTTTCTATGGATAATCCAGTTGTTTTTTGCAATGTTGTAGCTAAACTTGATTGAATTGAACTTTGCTGTAACAACTTGACATTTATTCCGAAGTGGTTTATCGTTAAACTTACCTGAACAAATTCATAACCCAAGCTGGACTGCAATAGCCACACTGGGTGCCGTTGAACTTTGCTAGTATCTCTTGTATTATGTTGTACCCTTTCTTTCTGTTGCCAATCTCTTCGATGGTCGTGATATCCCAGCCTTGGCATGATGTGATGGAGACCATGCACTAAACAAATAATCGTCATTTAGTAAACAGGAAATAACAGAACAGAACTAACTACATGCAGAAACATAATGAAAATAATATGACTTTTGGCTATTAGCCCCACTGAAGTGCTGTTTTGGCTAAACTTAAGTACAAGCTGTTACGAGTACTTTGAGTCCTTTTATCTCAAACTTTTTTATTTCGAAAGGTACTTCCAAGGTGGTACTATTTAAATTCTATTGAATTTGGCTTAGATTTTGATAAATCTGTTTACGCGGATTTTACTAAATTAAGTGGACTGTATAATTTTGGTTGAAGCTTGCGGTAGATGGAACAAAACGAAAACTGCGCGGGAGTAGTCAAGGTAAAAATGCAGTTTCGAAAGGAAAAGGAGTGCACAGTACCTTGATAGTCCTTGGAGATGGCCTGGGTTGATTGTAGCACCGATATACACAGCGACGTCACTCACTAATTGCACTGAATTGGAATTTTCTTGATGAGATAGCGAAGGCGGTTGCCACCATGCAAGATTTTTCGACTGACTAGTTCTCCACACGAGCGCGAGAGGCAGCACTGTCCATAGTATCAGCGTTTTGTGTTTAGTGGTCTCGCTCGTACATAAACAAGTAGGTATGTGCAGGAGCGGGATAAAAGGTAGGGAAATATTGCATCAACCAAACGTTACAATTTACGAAGAATACGAAACAAAATATTGAATCGGCGCATACAAAATCAACAATAATGTTTATATGGATGTCACATTAATTCGTGCAATTCGGCACAAGACAGAAGTCGGTGGTGCCTTTTTTTGCGAAAAATAACTATCTCTATGTACAATGTATTGTATCATATAAAAAGATAGAGAGGAAGACCACGGAGGGCATTTTTAGATCAGACCAAAGAGAAGATACATATCATATCGCCGTGAAACACTGCTGGAACACCGCGAGACATGGAGGTTGCTTCACCGACAAGAGCCGCGCTCTTAAATTCTTAATGTACATTGTATGATCTTATAGAGTTGACTGAGAGGATGGGCTCTCCAGGGGACTTCGGCGACGACGCACGCGCCACCCGTCTCGCGACACATGTACTTGGCGTTAACATACGTACAGCATTGACAGTGAGGGTACGTCCTCCATGATAGATGTATCGCATATTAACTTACAGAGTTGACAGAGAGGAGAGGTCCTCCAGAGCACTTGACAGCGCCAACGACGCACGCGCCGCAGCCCGCCTCGCGACACATGTACTTGGTCCCACGTAGCTGCAGCTTCTCTCGGAGATAGTCTAGCAAAGACTCGTTGGAATCCACATCGCATCCCACTGAGAACGAATATGGAGCATTCTGATCAACGACAAGCATATCGTAGAATATCCTAGGATATTCTATATAACTTGAAGTTCTTCTAACAGTAGACTTTCGAAACATCTCTTCGACTGAATCTTCATAAGCCTTATCTCGACATGTTCTAGACCGATTTGGTTTTTACTTGCATATCATGTCAGGATTTGGACTAAACAAGCTTACCTAATATTATCAAGACTGGCTGATAAATAGCGCGACAGCAAATTCCTCCCCTTTTGAGGGAAATTAACCAAAATCGCCAACTACAAAAATTCCTTTAACATATTAAATCTGTGTACCGAGCTTCGCTGAGGTTCGTTGAATAATGCAACCTGTAGACTAAAATCAACATCCGGACCGACGAAATCAAAATGACGAAAAAAAAATTATAAATTAAATTAAAAACTTTACCTGATTGCTCCACACCGTTAATTTTGAACGTTATTCTATCCATTGTCGCATATTGAGACTATTAACAGGCCTGAATACTTGAACACTGTATTTCACAGTTTAATTTTAATCAGCTCATTATTTACAAATTACTACTTATTTCCATTATTATCTTTATAGTATAAACAGGTATTTGTGTTTTTTTAACGCATACCTACTCTATTTGAATATACTGTATTTCTTTACAACTCAAAAAAAATATCCTCTCGCAGGGTTCTGAACCTTTATTACAGGTTTTACATAGTTTACTTAAAATTACACGTTTGCGTATATATTTTATACTAGTTTTTACCCGCGGCTTCGCCCGCATAATATTTTGATTTTTGACGCAATATCATTATAATTTATAGCCTATGTGTTATTCTGATATATAAACTATATTATTGCAAAGTTTCATCTTAATCCGTTCAGTAATTTTTGCGTGAAAGAGTAACAAACATCCATACATCCATCCATCCATCCATCCATCCTCTACCCGCGGCTTCGCCCGCATTATATTTTGATTTTTGACGCAATATCATTATAATTTATAGCCTATGTGTTATTCTGATATATAAACTATATTATTGCAAAGTTTCATCTCAATCCGTTCAGTAATTTTTCCGTGAAAGAGTAACAAACATCCATACATCCATCCATCCATCCTCACAAACTTTCGCGTTTATAATATTAGTAGGATAGCCTATGTGTTATTCTGATATATAAGCTATATTATTGCAAAGTTTCATCTTAATCCGTTCAGTAATTTTTCCGTGAAAGAGTAACAAACATCCATACATCCATCCATCCATCCATCCATCCATCCTCTACCCGCGGCTTCGCCCGCATAATATTTTGATTTTTGACGCAATATCATTATAATTTATAGCCTATGTGTTATTCTGATATATAAACTATATTATTGCAAAGTTTCATCTCAATTCGTTCAGTAATTTATGCGTGAAAGAGTAACAAACATCCATACATCCATCCATCCATCCATCCATCCATCCATCCATCCATCCATCCATCCTCACAAACTTTCGCGTTTATAATATTAGTAGGATTTTTATATTTTTGTTATTTCTTCCTCGTTTTCGGCAGGGGCGCTGTACCAAAATGTATATAGACATGCGGAAACTACGGTAGTTTCAATTTACGTGTAAAACTGTACTAACCCCTTTGATTCCCAATCGACATAACGACAAGTATAATTTGCCAAATATTTTTAGTATTGTCGTGAATTTCGTTTAGAGTTATGTTTTTTATGCCAAAAATGACAATGTAACTGAATATTAATTTGTTGTATGGGGAGCCTCCCTTAAATAATTATTATAATCTATTTTAGTATTTTTTGTTAAAGTGGCAAAATAAATACCTACATCATCTTTGAAAATTTCACCTGTCTAGTCTAGGTGCTGCTCATCACCGCTCATGAGAAATGAATCGTTCTACAGTTACTCAACGCCAAACTCACTCTAAAATACCAGTACTATTTTGCCCAAGTTTTATCTTGGCAGGCATCGATATTTGACCAAAGCGTCTCAGGCAGTTATTATGCACCTTAAAATGGGTTTAAAAAAAAATTATTACATTGATCATAGTCCGCGAAACAGTTAACAGAAAACGTAGAGTTTTTGCAAATCAAATTCTATACTAACCTATTTTATTAAATATCTTTGCTCTGATTATACTTACATCGGTGTTTTGTTTAAAATATTATCTCTTTAACAATTCAATCGGCATTTGTTTCAATTCTGTGAATTAAACTATTCTATAGTTATTTGCCAATGATAGTAAGGTTCGTTTTGTAGTTTATCTCGGTTAGCATCGAACGTAAAACAACGGTAAAACAATATTTGACTGCCTCGGTGGCTCAGTGGTTAGTGACCCAACTTCTGGGTCAAAGATCACGTGGATCTGCGTGGGTTCGATCCCCACCCAGGGCAAATATTTATGTGATGAACATAAGTGTTTGCTCTGTGTCTGGGTGTTATTTAGTAAATATCTTAAATAAGTATGTATTTAAAAGTAAAAATATGTAGTATATCAGTCTCTGGCAGCCATATCACAAGCTTTGCTTAGTTTGGGGTCAGAGACCGTGTGTAAGATGTCCCAAAATATTTATTTATTTATACAGCTGATTCTCTTAATTAGGTACTTCTTTTACTTTTATTAATCTGGTACGAGTTCGCAAACATTTCAGTTTCCCCATACAACTTTACATTTATGTTTGGTGTTTTAAAAATCGATATTATAGGAATTGTCATGTTATGGGCATATAATGAGAAGGGAGGATAGTCATGTCACAAAAAGATCTCTTAATATGATGGTAAGTGGCAAAAGCGGGATGGGAAGACCAAGAAAAGTGTGGATGAATTGTGTGAAAGATGACATGGGAGAGAAATGAGTTGATGATGAGATGACGTATGATAGATGAAGTGGCGAAAGGAAACGTGCTGCGCCGACCCCACCTAATGGGATAAGGGCAAGATGATGATGATAGGAATTGTCACAAACTAGTTTTTTTATTCAGTTTATCTAATTTGATTGCTAAAGTAAAGCTTTTTTTACTCAAATACAACCTTGTTTTATTATATTACTTCTAGTGCGTTTTAACTACATTTAATTTTTCGCGTTAGTGAATTGAAAACTGCGCATGCACGCAGTCATCACCATCATCATCAGTATCAGCCGTAAGACGTCTGGACATAAACCTCCCCTGTAGGTTTTCAATAAGCCCGGTTGGAAGCGGCCTGCATCCAGCGCGTTCCTGCGGTCTTGATAATATCGTAAGTCTACCTGGGCGGTGGACGTCCTACGCTGCGCTTGCCGGTGCGTGGCCTCCATTCGAGAACTTTACTTCTACATCGGCCATCAGTTCTCCAAGCTATGTACCCTGCCCATTGCCATTTCAACTTACTAATCCGTTGGGCTATGTCGGTAACTTTGGTTCGTCTGCGAATCTCCTCATTCCTAATTCGATCTCGCAGCGAGACTCCGAGCATAGCCCCCTATGGAGGGCCATAACGCGTTGGGCTACCTTGAGCTTATTCATAACTCTCACAGTAAAAGACGACGTTTCAGTTCCATATGTCATCACTGGCAACACACAACTGTCGAAAACTCTGGACTTGAGGCACTGAGGCATATCGGACTAAAAGACGTTACGCAGTTTTTCAAACGCAGTCCAGCCGAGTTCGATTCGGCGATCGACCTCTTTCTTGAAGTTGGACCTACCAAACTACTACTAGTCCTAGGTAAACGTACGAGTCAATAATTTCAAGAACCGAGCTCTCGACAGATATTGGGGTGGGAACAACATGGGCATTACACAAATACACATGACCTTAGTCTTGTCCATCTTAAGAGAGCATCGTGCTTCGATTTTGCCATGACTACTATATCGTCGGCAAACCGAAGTTTGTGATGTATTCGCCATTAATATTGATGCCGAATCCTTTCCATTCCTGGTGCTTGAAGGCGTTCTCTAAAGTGACAGTAAACAGTTTCGGAGATATTATATCTCCCTGTATACGCCTCTCTTCAAAAGGATCGCCTTGGAGCTCTCATCCTGTACTCGGACCGACATAGTGGCGTTATTATACAAACACTTAATCACTTCGACATACCGATAGTAAATACGGCATCGCCGGAGAGACTCAAGTACAGCCCATATATGTCTCGACCGAATTAAAGACATTCCCATAGTGCACAAACGCTAAGCAAAGTGGCAAATTATACTCTTCGGTCTTCTGTATAATTTGCCGCAGCGTATGGATGTGGTATATTGTGCTAAAGCCTTCTCGGAACCCAGCTTGTTCGGATGGCTGGAAGTCATCAAGCCTGCGCCCGAGACGGTTCGTAATTACCCTTGAAAACAGCTTATAGACATGACTCAGATGGGTCTATAATTCTTCAATAAAGTGCTGTCACCTTTTTTAAAGAATAGTATCACCACCCTTCTGTCCTATGCCTCTGGCGTTATGCCCTCGAGAACAACGGTATTGAAGAGCTTTGAAAGACCTGCCTGCTGATTTCTGCACATGGATATCAGATTTCTTGAGGAATCGGTCGATACGAGTTATCGTTGATGGCTGCACGTCAGACCAAATGGCTATCAATGCCGGTGTTCCTCAGGTGTCTGTGCTTTCTGCGACACTCTTCCTACTGCATATCAACGATCTGCTTAAGCCCGGGATCTTTGGGTACGCGGATGACAGTACAGTCGTGGAGAGCTACACATCCGATGCAAGAACCAGCGGGCCACAGATCGAGTTACACAGAGAAGCTATGGTTGAACAGCTCAACTTGAGTCTGCAGGCGTTATCCGACTGGGGTGATGCTAACCTGGTCAAGTTTAATGCCACAAAGACTCAGGGCTGTCTGTTTTCGGCCAAAAAGAGACCCTTTCAATTGTCTCCCGTTTTCCGTGGTGTCTCCGTTCCGGTAACTGACAGCTTGGAACTATTAGGCGTTTCACTCTCATCTTCTCTTAATTTTGACTCTTACATAGAGTCCAAAGCCCAATTAGCCTCCAAAAAACTTGGTGTTCTCTCTAAGGTGAGACGGTATTTCACACCTGAGCAACTGCTTAGTCTTTATAAAGCACAAGTCAGGTCTTGCAAGGAATACTGCTCTCACCTTTGGGATGGCTCTGCCAAATATCAACTGGAGGCTCTGGAGTCGATTGAGAGGCGAGCCAGGAGGCTGATTGACAACGACACCTTGACTAAGACGCAGCTGCAAACTCTTGAGCATCGTCGCAAGTTTGTTTGTCGGCCTTTTACCGGATACACTTCGGAGAGTGCGCCCAGGAGTTGCACAATCTAGTCCCCCCTGCCCCTTTCTTCTATCGTACGGCTAGATGGACGCGACCAAAGCGCCACCCTTTTATGGTGGACATTCCGCGCGTTAGAACCAAGCGTTTCGAATCCTCATTCCTCATTCGAACAGCCGGAATGTGGAACGCTTTGCCTGGGTCTGTCTTCCCGTTAAAGTACAACGTGAGTGTCTTCAAATCCCGAGTAAATAGGTATCTTCTAGGTAAGCGTGCTACACCCTAGACCGCACATCTGCTTAACATCAGGCAGCGTGTAGTCAAACGCGAAAAAAAAGACTTTAAGTACCGGTGTTCCACTCGCTTTCAGTAGCTTTGAAGTGATTCCGTCATCACCCGGCGCCTTGTTGTTATTGAGCTGATTCAGGGCCATTCTAATCTCGTACAAGCTGATGTCCGGTCAGTCAGCTTGGCTCTGGGTTGGACGCAGAGTTGGACAGCTTCTACAAGCCTGTTATTTATCTCGTCTACCGACGCAATATTTTCCAGGCAATCAAAACGATTTAAAAGCTCAAGCTGAAAGCATTCGGGGTTTTGGATATGGACGCGAGTAGGTAGGAGCGTAGACTTCATCAGGCTAGACCGTTCAAGTCTAACGTTAATATTCAATGTGCCCCTTACCATCGCTATCGCTACCAGTTTTAACTATGTGAATCACGGAGACATCATAGAATACTCGCACGTTAATCGTTGAATGCACGCATTGGCACGCTATTCATTCAGCAATGTAACGTACGCCTAAGTTAAAATCTCAACGTAAGTTTAAATAATAAATTTTCGCAAAAAATAGCAAAACTGACTTCCATCGTGTACAAAATTCGAATACTTCGCTCGAATTGTTGTACAATTTTGTTTGTTTTCGTTTGAATAAAAACAGTATTTTGCTGTGTCCCATAACCTTTATTATTTATCACACAAAAACACGTAAAATATCCTCAGCATAAAAATACAAAACAAATCAATTAAATTTATAGTCTTTATAGTTAGTGCATGAAGTTAGGGCAACTTTCTCCACTGTGCACGGCCCATCTGAAAAATAAATATTTATTTTATAATCATATTTGTTTAACAACTAACAGGTAACCCCAGATCTTTGCGAGGCTTTGATGGGGCCGAAACAAACCAAGAAGCCCTTTTACAAACATAAGATCATATATAAAAAATACAGTTTTTGGGTAGTAGGAAGAAGGGAACTATTGTAAATACGGGGAATTTGTATAGTGATTAGGCTATTAGAATGAATTATTACATGATTGTATGCTGGTCTATGGAATGAGGTGCGACACCAGCCAAGTAATGGCTCATCTCAAAATATTTAAAACAATTAATTGGGTCCCCCATAAAGGCTACCGTAAGGTGGCATCGGAGGGGCAACATTGGTGTGGACGGCTTAGGGTGTCGAGAGGTGTGCTGCGCGTTCACTAAGAGCTACTAGCGGCGTTATGCCCTTTAACACTTTAACCCTTGAGCTTAGGTTCTTAGCTTCTCATTATCATTGGAATTGCGCAGGAGTGGAATACAATTAAGGCAACATCAACAAGTCAGCAACTGTCAGTAACAGGAGTTGTAATACGGTGAAGGTAGATCTTTAAAAAAAACTGCTGTTCCATACGATTTTCGACAAAAAGTATGGAATAGCTGTTTTTTTTTTAGTTTTCAGAGTTGATCCCACAGTAATTATTATTCAAAATTTGCCATATATGTCACCGCTTAAGGCTCCAACACCGGTAGACAAACACATTGTATGACCCAGGAGTCAGGGTCACTAACCACTGGGCCAATAGATTCATTGTATGTATATGAAAAAGATTGTACTTATGTCTGTATTTCCTTTATAGACTCGTAAACTATGCATTTGATTATGACTGTGATAATCTTTAGCAAAGTGGTTTTGCATGAATTGAGTCAAAGAAAGTTTCTGGGTTGGTGCGACCGATTTTCAACAGATAGCGCCAGCAACGCGCGCAGGGTACGGCTAGTTACTATGTAGATGTGTGTGGCCTACATTACATTTTATTCTTGCCTTACCAACTTTAAACCAGCTAGTTTTAGGTATCCCGCACTCTTCTCTAGCTTCAGCAATGGCTGCTCTAATGGCGAACAGTACTACCACTGACAGACATATTGGTGGTTCTCCGGTTACTATAACAAAAAACAAAAATCTAACAATTATTTTTCGTCAATAATGGTAGGTATAACCGACTTCAATCATGTACAAAATTCGAATAGTTCGCACGGATCAATGTATCATCGACATAGTTATTTTTACATTGTTGATTTTTCAAAAACAGTCAGCTGATCAAAAAGTCAAACAGTTACATCGCTCAGTTAATTTAGATAAAATTTAAATAAGACCACCCTGAAATAAAAGAAGAATCATCAAAATCTGTCAATAATTTGGCGTCGTAATTGCGTAACATACATACAAAAAAAAACATATAATATTTTTTTTTTTTTTTTTTTTTTTATTTCAAACAGGTTTGCGTTTGACTACACACTGCCTGATGTAAAGCAGATATGTGGTCTAGGATGTAGCACGCTTACCTAGAAGATACCTATTTACTCGAGATTTGAAGACACCTACATTGTACTTTAACGGAAAGACAGACTTAGGCAAAGCGTTCCACATTCTGGCAGTTCGTATGAGGAATGTGGACTCAAAACGCTTTGTTCTAACGCGTGGGATGTCCACCATAAAAGGGTGGCGCTTTGGTCGCGTCTGTCTAGCCGTACGATAGAAGAAAGGGGCAGGTGGGACCAGATCGTGCAACTCCTGGGCGCATTCACCGAAGTGTATCCGATAGTAGGCAGACAGACACGCCACCCCACGTCGATGCTCAAGACTTTGCAGCTTCGACTCAGTCAAGGTTTCGTTGCCTATCAGCCTCCTGGCTCGCCTTTCAATGGACTCCAAAGCCTCCAACTGGTATTTGGCAGAGCCATCCCAAAGGTGAGAGCAGTATTCCATGCAAGACCTGACTTGCGCTTTATAAAGACTAAGCAGTTGCTCAGGTGTGAAATACCGTCTCACCTTAGAGAGAACACCAAGTTTTTTTGAGGCTAATTGGGCTTTTGACTCTATATAAGACCCAAAGTTAAGAGTCGATGATAGCGTAACGCCTAATAGTTCCAGACTGTTAGTTACCGGAACGGATACACCACGGAAAGCAGGAGACAATTGGAAGGGCCTCTTTTTGGCCGAAAACAAACAGCTTTGAGTTTTCGTGGCATTAAACTTGACCAGGTTAGCATCACCCCAGTCAGATACCGCCTCCAGACTCAAGTTGAGCCGTTCGACCATAGCCTCTCTGAGTGACTCGATCTGTGCCCCGCTCGTTCTTGCTTCGGATGTGTAGCTCTCCATGACTGTACTGTCGTCTGCGTACCCAAAAATACCTGGCTTTAGCAAGTCGTTAATATGCAGTAGGAAAAGCGTCGCAGAGAGCACTGACCCTTGAGGAACACCGGCATTGATATCCATTTGGTCTGACGAGAAAACCATCTACAACCACTCGTATCGACCGATATGCCAAAAATGAAAACATTATACAGTCGAATAATAATTGAGACTTAGGTAACTACAACTATAATGTATATTATCTTCCAAACAACTGTGCTGTCTGTGCTATTGTGCTGTAGGCAATTATACTGCACTGTACACTGTACAGTACTTTACAGTTGCTTCTGGAGAAAGCGAAATCAAAAAGAAACCGTGTCTGAAAATTCACTTTTTTATCTCCAAGGTGGTCTAAAATAGGTACTTAGCCTAATATAACTATCGTGTCTGATTGTAAAGATTGTAATTTTAGCATGATATAAATTGTAATTTTTACATGGGAACCTACATTTAGCGCCTAATATCGGTGCTGCACTATACGACTTCTTTCTGAAGCTAACTCTGAAGTCCTGAGGGATGTCAGTAGCGAGGGGCACGTAGTAGTTCCATGTTCTGTCCGTCAACAGTTCTCCAGTTTTGTCGTATACCAAATTTTCCGACGTCCAGTAACCTTGGCCCATAATAAATGCACCTTCCACCTTAAAAATAACGAAAATAACAATATCAGATAACGAATACATCTTGACTTGACTAAAACATGCTACTAAATAATGAATGTATTTATTAGCACAACTCTTAAAAAATCGTAGACTCTTTACCTGGCCCATGTCGATTTCAGGGCTAACACTTTGTCCAACATCCTGCAATATATCAACTCTTCGAACTTGAAACTCTCCCGTCAAAACATCAACCTCTGTTTCAGCAATAGCAATTCCATAAGTATTGTAATAGTTAGCGTCTTTTGCGCCAACATAATTGTGTACTTGTAAATCGACATCCAAATCAAAAGCCTTATTGATAAGCTCTTCCCAAGTTGGGTTGGTCATCAGGATTCTTATTGGCTCCAACCTCAGCAAGAGCTCTTCACAGCATCTCCTCACTCCTATACCAACGCTCTGAGAACCTGTGCTACTTCCAGTTGGGTTACCATTTGGTGTAAAATTGTTATTAGCCGCTTTACACACAATGTAGGAAGTTGGAATTTTCAAATAATATGCAGCTATTTGTATAGCTTTAGTGTTGATCCCTTGACCCATCTCTATCCCACCATGGGTTATAGCAACAGTTCCATCGTTATGAAAAACTGAGAGGTTAACCTCTAAAACTAAGCTTCCAACAACATCAAACCAGGTAACGTATGAACATCTCAGCCCTCTTTTTCTCCATCTATTGTTTCTATTAAACTCATTTACAGATTTTTTTCTTTCTGCATACGATGCGGTAGACTTTATAGTGTCTGCCATTTCCTTCAAATCTTTGTATTGAGTAGCGTCTAAGTTAGCTTCACGTACGTCAAATGGATCTAAAGATAGTTCATAAGATATTCTCTCGACGACATGTTCCGCCATTGCAATGCTTTCTAATGTTCCTGAAAATATAACAAATTAAAATAACTCAAATATATGCCGAATCATACAATTCGGCAGTTTCCAATCGAGATCCAATCAACGAGCAACTATAAGGGAGCTTCAGTCATATTGCGCAGAATGCGCAGCTTAAATTGTAGCTAATTTAATATCCGCCAACTTGTATGATTCGGCCAATAGCGCTTTTTTCTTTTTATAAAATTGACTGACATTACTGTATCGTTAAATTACTTTTTGACTATGACGTAAAGCATTGTAATAGGTAATTATATTAAATTAATACCTGGACTCCTGCACCACGAGTTCTTGGCAGTGTCAGTGAAAGTATCAAAGAGTTTGAAATTCCATCTAGTACCATTATAACAATTGAAATACGCGCCAAATTTGACCTGAATACCAAAATCTTCTGATTTTTTGTACCCATTGTCTTGATACATGGTGTAGTCTATATACTGAATAACACCCGAATCGTTGACTCCACACTGAAAGAACATCAAAAATCATAAAAACAAACTAAAAAATATATTTGGCAAACTGATAGCACAAGTAAATTTTTGTCAAGTCTCTATTACAGATACTTTGTAGTACCTGAACAAAATTTGAAGAGTGATTTCTTAATTGAGTTGAAATTGTAAACACTGTGACAGCATTAATTAACAAAATAAAATAACTCACCGTAAAATCAGTATGGCAAGGCAGCCTCTTCCCCACTGCTTTGGTGGTTGTCTTCAAGGGCATGATAAACCGACAAGGTAGATTTAATTTTAACGTGACCAAGGAGCAAGCTACAGCTACTCTGATAGCTCGAGTAATTTTTATTCCAAAAGCACCACCTAGTCGGCGCACGTGTACATCGATCCTGGAATATTTTTTTTTATAATTTTTTTGCTTCGATACAACGACTTTGCTTTCGTCTTTCCGGATGTTGATTTTTGTCCACAGATCGCATTTTTCAACGAGTCTCGCCAGAACTTGGTAGTCAAGTTCTATTAGGTAATTAAATGGAAGATTGTGTAGTTTCTAAATCCTAACAAGATTTGTTAGAAGTTAGCAAAATGGTCAAAAGCGAATCAAGATGTAGACTTATGAAAATTCAATTAAAGATATGTGTCGTAAGGTCTACTGTTCTGAGACCTACTAGTTATTGGATAAAGGCTTAAAACCTTGACTAGACCTTTTAAAAAAAATTGGTGCAACATAGTTAGCTTCATTAACAACTTACTGATTTTCTTTAAGATTCAAAGCTTTGGATATCATGTCTTGTGTTCCATCTAGCCACTGGGTAGTTGCATACACTTCCAATCCTTCTTCTGTAGGTTTTGTTACACATCCGACATTCTCCATTGTGAAGTGATACTGAGCATATATCGTATTATCTCCAGTTATTACTTTTGTAACATCGATTCCTCTGTTAGTAGCAATTACTTCCGCACTAGGAGTGGACCTGGACGGATCAGTTTTGGCCACTTTAACGTCAATAACTGGATCTTTTGTGTTTTTGTACGTAGCTACGACCAGTTTAGCTGCCGTTTCAGCTATGTGTCGAGTCTTTGCTACAATTATACCATACGGCTGATTGAAGTATTTAACTTCACCACTGCATAGTACTTCTTCGTCTGCTATGAAAAATGTTGTATATATCGGCATGAAAGAGTTTTGCCCGGGTATGTCTTTAGCGCTATAAAATGCTATAACTCCTGGACATTTCTGAAAATGATGATCAGTATCATTATATTATTAAATCCTTATAAGTAGTTTTTACATTGATCTCATATTTAATCCTTTCGTTCTATTGTATTTTTGTCGTACCTAGTAGGTACTGTAGTACAGATAGATATACACAAAGATAAACAAACAGATAGAGTTTGGTTTCTCCGTCTGGTTCATTTACATACAGGGTGTCCCAAAACTCAACGTCAAGCCGGCACGTGGTGAGAGGGAGAGGAAAATCAAAAGCTCAGTCAAAGTTCGGTGAAATGATACACATTATTTTTTCAATTACGACTTAATGAAACTATGCTAATCTTAGTTTACCTAATAAAGTTTATGCTTGATTTGTGACTGCTATTCATTGGTACATATATTAAAAATCATGTTAGTGAAAAAATCTTCACTAAAAATTGTACAAATTGTGGTCAGAGTGCCTAAAATTATGGTCTATTGATTTTCTTAACTTTTTTTATTTTGGCTGTTATAATTCAAATTACCCATTGGATTTTTTTATATTTTTCCCGGGACTGATCTTACCCTGTGCCGGCTTGACGTTGAAGTGTGTGACACCCTGTACATATATCATCCTGTCTTACCAAAGCTTTGCTAGAGTCAATGCTGACTATGTCACCCAAGGCGACCGTAGTCAGTACAAACGCTGCATAAACTTCAAAAGGCTGAGTCGGAAGATCATCAGAATACTTGGACTCACCAGCGCATTGGATCTGAAATTCAAGTGGAATACTCAACGGGTTTTTTTTAACAAATCGACACTAAAAACAGTAAAGTTAATACGCATAACTCACATTTAGAAATCTCTGATCGCGTATCGTCTTAGCGAACAAGAAGTTTTTAGAATAAGCTCCGATAACGATCTATATTTAGGTAGGTATTGAACAAATCATTCATTAATAAGCTGTAGGGCGTCCAATATTGGACATAGGCTTCCCCCACGGACTTTCAATAAGTGCGGTTGGACGCGACTTGCAATTAGTGTGTTCCCGCGGTCTTGATCACATCGTAATATACCCATCTTTTCGTCCAGCTTCCTGCCAGTAAGTGGCCTCTATTTAAGAACTTTTAGCTCCATTAGCCATCGCTCTTCAATCTATTAACCCTAAACACTGGCACTACAACTTATTAATATTGTAGAAAAATAAAACAAATACTTACCAAACCTTCAATCTTTGGAATAGGCTGGTTTAAGGGCCATAGTGACGGATCCGTATCAAAAGTTTGGCTTGCTTTAGAGACAGGTCTTGTGTTTCTGATCTTGCTTCTTTCAGAAATATACCGTCTATTCAGATTGTATTTTGGACACAGAGTGAGAAGACCCTGTAGAGCATAGAAATTACATTAATTTAGTCGTATATCTTGAATCTATTTATCTTCTAATATAAAAATGAATATTGTAAACTATGCATTTGATCATGCGATGATCTTTAGTAAAGTTGTTGTTCATGAGCCAAAGATGATTTCTGAGTGGGTGCGACCAATTTTATCTGGTGCCAGCAACGCGCGCAGGGTACAGCTAACGCTCTATATAAAGGAGTTATTAGTTTTGTAAGTTAAATTCGTGTTCTTCATAAGAATAAAACACGTGTATATTACGACGACTCATATATATTATGAGACTCATGTATATTACGATTTACCTTCCTATTATTAACATAAAGTTATTGTACATACACACTTGTTACAAATTATTTCTTATCAATTTCAAGTAGTTCTACTTTTTGAGTCGAAGTAGTTAAAAAAACAGGTAACGAATAAATAAATTGTTTTGTTTTTACAAGTTAATGTATGCAAAAGCGCAATCGATTTTTTCGCACCTAAAACCAGTTTTATAGAGAGCTATTATGAATTCGTTGAACTAATATCTAACAAAACTTAACCTTCTATAATAAGAGATATGTCAAATAACTGATGACATATAAACAAAGACAGAGCAAGAGACCAAACAATGGGTATGGTGAAAATTATTTTGAAAAAAAGAGAGGAAGTATAAAAAGTAGTAAGGCAATCGAAGGAGGTATGACAAAAATGAAATACGTACTTTGTAAAACAATGCTAAAGAAAGATGTTTTCGGTATTGCGCAGAAGGTTCTGGCGGGTTTTCTGTTACTACCACTTCATCCTCCAGGATCTTCAAGGCTGCCTGGAGTGTCTCGTTGGTGAATAGTTGCTTTCCCACAAGAAATCTTTGGAATTAGAGAAATCAATAGTTTATTTTAAACAACATAACATTTTTGAAAGTGTTTTTTTCATATATTCAGTACTTTTCATTTTAAATTCCTAAACAAAGAATTGGTATAATTAAATTAGATCAATTGTAATTTGTTGAAATAATTATATGAACAAAAAATATATTTAAAAGAAAACCAGTAGTAAAGTATGTACCTAGCACATGTTCTTCAACTTGTTGATGATGTTTTTTTGGACACGTTTTTTGTTTATTTATTGCATTATGTACAAAGAACGGAGGAAATTCTTAGACCAAATTGAAGAGAAGATAGACGACATGTGATACAGGGAGGTTAAGACTTTGGTGGAGCACCGCAAGATGTGGAAGTTGCTTGCTCCACCAAAAAGAGCTGCAGTCTTAAAATTTTGAATGTGCAAAGCAAGTGTTGTGGCAATGTTATGAATCGCATATTTTTTGTATTTTCTTAATCATCAATAAGAGTTAATTTTGTGATTAACTGTCTAATACGGGTATCACAGGTGGCGCTACCAACGCTATAGGTTGGTAAAATGATAAACACTGCACAAATTTGACGGCGAACTAGCTTAGTTGTTAAAGTGTCGCACCGATGATCCAAAAGAGGCAGGTTCTGACATTTTTTTTGAAATGTTTATCACAAAAAAAACTCTTCGAAATAAACCTAGTGTGAGAAAGAAATTCTAGAAGAACAGAACAATGGTCAATAAGTATGAAACAAAGCGAATATATTTGTACTTCCAATTATATACTAGAAGGACATACTTTTCAGTTTTTGTAGCTCTGCTAAAAGAGGGTGAAAGTCCTCCGTACACTATCCTAGCTTCTAGTACTTTATTGCTCTTGGAAAGCTTGTACAAGAAACCAGCGTTGACAATAGCGTGGGCATTTTGGAAACGTGGCATCACCTGCAAACACGACCAGTAAATATTTTCCTTCAACTTGCAGTTTAAGCAGAAAAATATTTATCTGTATGAAAGATGAACGATTTCGCTAATATTTCTTATCAAAATCATTGGACAAAGGAAATCTTGCAAAGTCGGTCCATGCTTTTGTAGAGTATCCCAAAAATCTATAAAAAATGGTAAATAAATTTGCCAAAAATAATAGCATTACGCCGCCATATTTTACAAGCAATGTCATGTTGTCAAATAGTACAAGTAAAGCAAGTTCTACAAGCTGTTTCCTTTTTTAATTTTAACTGACCTTATAGGTGTAAATTTCGTATTCATCGTTTAGAGGCGGTAATAGTGCATTAACTATTACTCTTCCTTTCATGTCTTCTCTTAAAAATTGCTTCATTGATACTGTTTTGCACACTCCTTTTGAATTTACTGCAAATATTTAACATTAATTTTTTTTTAAATTTACTTTATGGTAGCACGTCAATGCAAGTTGTTTTGATTACCTACATACCGATTGTCAGATAAGCACCGACAGTTTCAAAAAGCAGATAAATGTCTGATTGAAAATCATTGTGTTGATATTTTATCATCAAGTTGCCACCTACTGACCCAATCTGAAAGACAATAAGAACACAAATCAATATTTTTTGGAAAAACAATTAATTTAGTGCTGGTGTTTATTTGGCTCAACGTTGCCATTGCCATTCAGCGTGGCAATGCTGCCAGCATGCTGGGCACGCTACCAACTGGAAGTGGGCTTGAGCACTTGGATTATCTTTAGACTTTCAAGGGTCTGTGGATGATCCAATTGCTTTCTATGTAGTAGTGGTGTAGTATTGTCATTAATTTAATGTTAATAAATACAAGTTTTCAAACAAAAATAATAACTCACGTTTCTGACTTCTACATGAGCTACAAATTTTAGGTATTCAGCCAGTTCATTTAAATATCCGAAATATTCTTTCTTTGCCAAAGCTTTAAAAGTATCTAAAAGTTCCGCAAGAGTCAGTCCAGCTCCAACAATTAGGTTTTGGTCCATTTTTACGGCTTTGAGTTCTGGTATTGAACTGATATCTATAAGAATATTTGGGTACTCTACGATTGGGTATGCGCCTGTAATTATAACAAAATACTTTAATTGATTCAAGAGTTGCTGGATATAAATAACACAAATTGTTATTTGCTTACCTTTTGCAGTGTTTCCAAATACTAACATATAACAGTCGTATCCAGTTTTATCAAGAATTTTGAAAATCGAACATATATTGCACACTTTAAACCACATTTTATTGTCTTTGAGTTTGATTTTAATAACATCGTCCTCTTCAACATTTAATATACACCAATCGTCGTCGTCACAACTTTTATTGCAAGCAGTTCCAGTTGTCTTGCAAATAGTCAATTCTTCTATGTCCATAATTGCTTCAGGTTTTGGAGCATCAACAGCAAACGTTTTAAAGGCGTCAAGGATTGGTCTGTAGCCAGTACATCTGCATACGTGCCCTCCAAAAGATTGTTCAATTTCAAGCATTGTTGGTTTGTTCCCATTTTTAAGTAAACTGTAATCAAGAAAAGTTATTTTATAAAGCAACGTTCAGGAGACAAATGTTTTTTTAGAAGCATTATATATCCATTTGTTTAACTTCAGGTCGAGCAGTTTCCACTTAAGACGGACAAAGGCAACTTTTTTCCTCTTTTCGCTCAGGGCAAGGCGTGCCTGAGGCTAAGAATCGCGTCTCTAGTTTCGCTGCTTCGGGTTAAAGCAGCCGCTTGGCCTAAGTAGCCTATGTCACTTTCCGTTATTCAAACTTTGTCCATGCCAATAATCAAATCAATCCGTTGCAGCGTGAACGAAGAATAAACCAACAAACACTCTTTCGGATATATAACATTAATAAGGAGTAAGGATAACTTGGAATAATTGGGACAGAAAAACAAACCTGTAACTTAAATGACTTACCTGTACATATTCATAACCCAGGCTGGACTGCAGTAACCACATTGGGTTCCGTTAAATTTAGCCAGAGTCTCTTGGATTATATTGTATCCCTTTTTTCTGTTTCCTATATCTTCTATAGTCGTAATTTCCCAGTTTTGGCATGATGTGATGGAGATCATGCACTAAACAAAAATGAATAAATTATTAGAAAGACGATAGCGGTGTTAAAGATGAAAAAAATATAATCAAGAACTTGCAATAAGCCATCTCAATTTGTTTCGACATGAAAACTTTAAAAAAACTGAAGAAAAATGATTTGGCCAACGTATCTTTGCACTTTCATAACATAATATGATGCCCCTGTTGTGAAAACGCTCTGGAAAGCGCTCACGGAACAAGGTGTAGACAAAAAATATATCAACCTAATCCGCAGCGTATATTCGAAAGGCCTGTATCCTGAGTGTGAGTTTTGTCGTAAACATGACGCGCTCTTCGGCGAGCGCGTAAGTTTGTAATTTGTATGAAGAAATGTACATCGCCACTAGCGGCGCGTTTTTGAAACACAACAAGTTCATACAAATTACATGCTTACGCGCTCGCCGAGGAGCGCGTCATGTTTACGACAAAACTCACACTCAGCCTACAGGTCGCGGTGAAGTTAAAGCGAGAAAAGATAGCATTCAGAATAAGCAAACGCAGGGAGACCCAATCTCGCCAAAGCTTTTTTGGAGTCGTCCTAGAGATTTTAATTAATCAGATGTAGATGGAGAAAGAAGGAATACAAATAGGCGGAGAAATTTAGAGTCACCTGCAATTTGCAGATTATGTTGTGATTTTTTACCTATCTGCGCCAGAATTAGAAGGGATGATCAGTGATTTGTCAAACGTAGTAGACAATGATGGCTGTAGACATATATTTCTGCAAATGTAGTAAGAATACATACACAAGGCTTAATTTTGATGTTTTGCTTACAGCATTGACAGAGAGGATGGGTCCTCCAGGGCACTTTGCAGCGGCGACGACGCAGGCGCCGCAGCCGGCCTCGCGACACATGTATTTAGTCCCACGCAGCTCTAGCCGCTCCCGAAGATAGTCCAGCAGGGTCACGTTCGAGTCCACATCGCATCCCACTGACAAGAAATGAGTAGGTATGATACGAGAATGAGGCTAAAACTGAATTGCAGAAATAGGGCGCAGACTGAGAGAGAAGTCAAACCGCTCGGCCATAAGTTTGGGCTTTAGCGGCAGCGGCGCCAGGGTGTAAAAGCGCTCGAAGCTTGAGGTTGTGGCACGGTAATATGGTACCTATTCAGTATTGCGACGCGGCCCTGTCCTAGAAATAAAATGCATGCAATGCGGCCAGCATTTTGGATATTTTGCACCGGTAGGTACTTTTGGAGGTGGGTTTTGTGCAATTTTTTTTAGTGCTGACGTTATCCAACGTCTGTCATGATAAGACATTTACTACAATAATTTTCCTTCATTTTATCTTCACTTCCCCTTTTTTGCCAACCTACTATGTTTCTTTGTTGAAAATTTTGACATAAGCACATAAAAATTTGAACGTAAAAATACTACGCTAGACTATGTTTAGCAGTGGATCACCACTGCTTAATGGAGTCATTTTTGTGTTTTTGAATTAGCATTTTATCCTTCGTAATTATATTGATGTTTATTTCATCATTAATTGAACAATAGAACATCCACTGAGGAGTTGAGTAGATAATTACAATTCTCTTATGAACATTTTAGATAAAAAATCGGTTTACCGCTGCTTGTGCTTCAACGTTGCTTTTGCTGGTAGAAGTGTTAAAGGGCATAACGCCGCTAGCTCTTAGTGAACGCGCAGCACACCTCTCGACACCCTAAGCCGTCCACACCAATGTTGCCCTTCCGGTGCCAACTTACGGTAGCCTTTATGCCCATTTAGTGGAGGGCAAGTCACCACCCAACTTAATATTTTGAAATGAGGCATTACTTGGCGGGTGCCGCACTTCATTCCATAGACCAGTTTTGTAAATTATCCAGAAGTTCACTACAATAGCCCATGCTTTTTGAATTCATTACTCACAATAGGTTTCGTTGTACCATCATCCCTACTACATAGCTAAATGAAGTATTAAAAGGGGCCTCTCAGTGTTGGTTTCGGCTCCACTGATGCCCATCAAAGAACCGGGCCTGACCCGAGAGGTGTATCGTATTGAATATTATAATTTTACCTGTATGCTCCACACCGTTAATTTTAAATTTGATTCGATCCATTGTCGTATGTTTAGACTAAGTTACTTGAAAACAGTGTCTTAAAACTATTGACTATTTTATGTTATTTTAAGTTATCTTTACTTTCCATTTTTATCAGAATAATGTATGCCAATAATTAGTGTTTATTTGGTGACACCTTTTTTAAATGTTGTTATTTTGTCGTAGTTTTAGTCTCATACTGATACATTAGTGTTTTTCATTTATTTTACATTCTCACTTACTCTGGTACAATATTGCTATTTTTAAGTTTTCAGTTCATAACCAAAACATGATACCTAGCTATGGAAAAAATTAAATTTTGAAATATTTTATAAAGTATTAATACTTGTTATATTTACTGTTATCATTACAAATATCAGCCTCTTAAGATTAGATACAGATTTGTGGAGCAATTTTAAGAATATTTTTTTGAGATTTTAAGTAATTTTTGAAGTTTTAAAAATATCGTCTATATCCTCACTATAACTACGCAACACTGATATATTATACTCATTTTTTTAGTTTAGACAATTAAACACTTCAGAATCAACACCATTTAGTTTTTATTTTATTGCCTATATGCCATGCGTTACTCATGTTGACTTTGTTTATTGTATACCTACTAGCAATAAAATAATTATACTAGCCTCTCTCCCGACGTTTTACGTTAAGAATGTCAATAAAATCTCATTGACCGAAGTTTAACGAAGGTCTCGTAAGTCTTACCGTTTGATCTTTTACCATAAAGAAGGTACTACATCGTAAAAAAAAAATCGATAGCGTATGTGAATCCACCAAGTTGCACTGTGGTGGAGTGGTGGATATGACCCGATCATTCTTCGTGGGTATGCCTGTGTCCTGCAGTGGACTATTAAAAGGCTGGTACAGTACAGTAAGTACAGCAATTTATACAAGCAAACATGTGATAGATAATATTTTAGCATGGAAAATAGATTTTTGAAATACTGACTATAATTTTAAAATTTTACTGCAAAATCGATAGCATAAATAATGGTGGCAATAAAATTGAATAATTTAAAAGTAATGTTCATACGTATCATCAGTATTCATTTAGTATTATCATTCACAGTTCACGATCGTCCACTTCTGATCATAGGCCTCTCTTCGTGGCCTACCAGTTTACCAGCCTCCATACATTTATTGGACATGTGCTTTAACTTGCAAGATTCCACCCGTTCTTACATATTTACTTCCATTGCAAGTTAAATAAAATCTTGTAAAAACTGTCTTAAGAATTTACAAATCAGCCCAAACGGAGATGAAACAATACAAAAATTGCAAGCGTATTTTTTTTTTTAATTCTTGATCAAAAAATATTATAGGGTTATTTAAATACTTAAAGTAGTTTTCTAGTAGTTTTCCTGTAGCAGGGAAGCACCTGTAATTCCCAGAGCTTCTCTGAACGTGTTATTATATGGTACACATACGGTTTTCGATATATACTTACATACCTAGCACGACAAAGTGGTAGAGTTGAGCAATTCAATTCGAATAAAGTCAACTAAACCATAAATGAGGTGAAGTAAACATTAACATCGTATCCAAAAAAATACTTTTTTATTTTCAGCCACAAGATGTCCACTGACGGACATAAGCCTTCCCTAAGGATATCTAATAAGATCGGTTGGTACTGGCTTGCATCCAGCGCGATCCTGCGGTCTTGGGGGCGGACGTCCTATGCTGCGCTTGCCGGTACGTGGTCTCCACTCAAGAACTTTACGACCCTATCGGTCATCAGTCCTCCGTGCTAAGTCCCTGCCCATTGCCATTTCAACTTGCCAATCCGCTGAGCTATGTCGGTAACTTTGGTTCGTCTACGGTATCTTTATGAAAAGATTTTCATTCCTGATTCGATCTTGCAGAGAGACTCCGAGCATAGCCCTCTCCATAGCTCGTTGGGCTACTGGGAGCTTACTAATAAGGCCCATAGTGAGAGACCACGTTTCTGTGCCATAAGTCATCACAACACACACTGGTCGAAAACTTTCGACTTCAGGCACTGAGGTATGTCGGACGAGAAGACGTTTCGCAATTTTTCGAGCGCTGCCCAACCGAATTGGATTCGGCAATTAGGTCTAATGCCTATTATATTTTTAATTGTAAATCTGAACTACCTCAGTACATGACTTTGCACTTTTTAACGTTTCCTTATCCATAAATCTTTGGCTGCGACCTTTTCAGGATAGGTAGTGACGAGATTTGAACACGCACCCTGTGAGTGAATACCCTGTAGTAGGCATGGAGCGTAAAACCGCAGGTACTTATTTTATTATTACATTTATTGCCAATAAAATAAAATTATACTGTGAGCTAGATCAGTAAGCTGTTCACACATTTTATTTAAATAAACTAGTAATTCTCTCTCTTTAACTAAACGTTTATAAGTCTAAATCTCAACTCGCTCATAACCAACTTAATTCATTTGCGTCTATGCTTCATTATTGGACGTCCACTGCAAGACATATGCCTTCCCTATAGATCTCCAATAAGACCCGTTGGAAGCGGCTCGCATCCAGCGCGTTCCTACGATATTGATGAGGTTAAAATCTATCCTCCTTGGAGGTATACGTCATACGCTTAGCTTGCCGGTACGTGGTCTCCACTGAAGAACTTTTCAACCCCATCGGTTATCGGTCTTTTGTGCTATGTACCCTGCCCGTAGCCATTTCAACTTACCAATCCGCTGGGCTATGTAACTTGGTCCCTCTGCTTCTTCAACGTATTTTTATTTCTGATTCGATCCCACAAATACACGCTAGCGGCTAGACAAAAGAATTTGAATTACAGTCGAGCCTCGATTAACCGGACTAATTCGTGTCGTTGAACATACGGATTATCGAAAATTCGGATAATCTATTGAATTAAAACAACCTTTTTTCTTATTACCTTAGTTCCCTAACGACCAGTTTCTGTATTTTTAATGAATTAATTTTAATTTAATTTTTAAATTATTTTTATTTTTTTGTCAATAACACCTTGCTCTTTGATATTTTTAAGTTAAGAGATCACGTGGTGACATAGAGCAGTGGAACACTTCACTTAGCAGCTCTACTTAGCAACAAAAATAATTCGCGACGAGCAGAGAAAGAGCGGGGCGCGGGTGGGCTATGAAACGTCTGACATGGTCTATCTAGGATCTAGGTTGAAAAATAAATTTTGTTGAACGCGGGTGGTAGACCGTATAATCGCGAATCCGTATAATAATCGAGGGCCGGATAGTCGAGGTTCTACTGTATTCGAATCATTCGAATAACTTCCGAAAGTACAGTATCCCATCTCTACGCTACGGCATTTAAGGTAAACAAGCTTTTGTGTCAGAGCACAATGGTCGATACTTAGCGTCAGGATAAGCTCTGTGTTGGCGTTTCTATTGCAAGGAGGTCCTACTGTACAGCTGTTTGATACTTGTAAGTAGTTTGAGCAGGTAAACGTGTATTTGGTAACTAACTAACACTACTTACTGTTGACGCAATGAACATTGCAATTTAGAAATAGAGAAAAAAAACTATTTAGGTAGTGAATTATCTAAGTAGGTAGTTTTATACCGTAATCATCATCTTAGCCATAATATCGTCTTCTCAGCGTAGCGCTCACCGGATGACCGCGACTGGCATTTACAACTGAAGCCTACTAGTGGCTCAGACTAGCGGTTGTTTGAACATTTTTTTATAATCCAGAGGCCTCTGGGAGCCTCTCATCTACCCACCCATCAGCTATAATATGACGTTCAGTGCTGTACATAGGCTTCCGCTATGAATCTCTGAGAAGATCGGTTGGACGCAGCCTGCATCCAGCGTAATCCTGCGGTCTTGATGAGGTCTTATCGTCTTCTTTTATAATTATATCCATACAAAAGTTGCTTGGGAGAGATTGCTCTTAACAATAAGACTACCATTAATTAGTTTTTTAGTCTGTTAGTATCTTTTTGACGTTATTACGTCTTATTAATCAATGAACGCCGGCTGTACGTAGAAAGACGTCTCTCGCTGTCACGTTTCGCCTGAGCCGAGCGTGCAAACGAGAGCACGGATCAAACGATATAATGGCACGATCGGCCTAAGCGATCGGCTTGCTTCAGTCGTTGATTCAACAACGTTTTCTTATGACCTTATCACGTAAAATTGTCGCCCGTAAATTGATTTTACAGACAATCAATTTTCGTTGTTTACAACAAAGAATTTATCCATTTACACCCGAGCTAGCCACCTGGCTCACACGAACTTTGGTATATATTTATTAAATTCTGTGTGCGAAGAAATGTCAGCAGTTCCGAAACGAAAATGCCTGCCAAGCCTTTTCTCTTTCCGTTCTGTATCGTCGGCAGCCAATCGACCTAATCAGTTTACAAGTTTTTGGTTCATTCCGGGGCACGTGAGTCGGGTTTAAACGTTGGAAACACAGATCTCAATAGACAAGTCATGTTATCTAGATCACGTAGATTAAGAGGTTTGCACTGTACTGTACCAGTCATTTTAATAGTCTACTCACGAAGAATGATTAGACCATTTCCACCACGCTGGCCCAGTGCGGGTTGGTGGATTCACATACGCCATCGAATTTCTTCTACGGTCGTATGCAGGTTGCCTCACGATGTTTTCCTTCATCGAAAAGCCAGTGGTGTGAAATTTCGTACATAAATTCCAAGAAACTCATTGGTACGGGACCGGTATTTGAACCCAAGACCTCAAGATTAACAAGGCGGGTGTCACTACCTCTAGACCACCACGGCTTAAGAGGTTTAACCTTAGATTAATGATTGGTCTCGCTGCGCTTGACGAGATACCGCACTGTTTGAAAACATTACCTCCGTGAATGCGTCAACTCATTGTTGAATTGTGTGTTTGAAGTCCTTGTGACGACTGTCAATTTAACTGGCCTGATAAGCACTGTAAATTGCAGCATTTTCCAAGTATGACAGCGCTATCTAGTCAAGCTTAGTGAGACCAATCATTAATATAAGATGTTTCAAACAGTTTATTCCTCTAGAATTTAAATTATTCTTTTCGGCCGTAAAATGTCCACTGCTGGACGCAATCTGCTTTATTGCAGATCAATAAAGGAATCCCACAATTTTCTTCTCGATCATAGGGTGTCTACTGTAAGAGTCAGATTTCGCAATAAAGAGTCAGGAAGCTACACGCAACCAGCGCAATCCTCATACATATTAAAATAATTATTCCCAAAGCATTGCGAGACGGCTCCGCGTGCTAGCACTCGCCAACTTAAGAAAGGTCGCTGAATGCGACCGAAACTATAGTCGTTACGACTATCCCTACACGTGAGTTTAGTCCCGTTATATATAGTATAAAATGTTAAAATAATGAATCGATAAATGCAATACACGGTTTTTGGAACTACGGTTTTTATGTAGGTACTCAAACTTGCAAATGGTATAGCTGTGGTAAAGACAGAGGCTGTAAGTTTTCACAAAACCCTATGCTACGTGTTAGAGTATGGGCAAAAAGAGAAACGTCGTGGCGTTACAGTGAACTAACAATATGATTTTAATCAGCAGCCAAGGTACGAGTACCGACTATACTTGGTAGACGCGAGTACTGATGAAAACCGAAATGGTGTCTACCAAGTATCAAACACTTTTAGTTGTACTAGCAATGACAAAACAGCAGGCCAATCGCGTTAATTTTAAACAGCTGCGTTCCGTCTGTAATTCAGTTAAAGTTCGGCTGCAAATTGTAGTTAAGTTTCGATTCAGCTTTAAAGAATTCGGTATTGCGTTAAACTTCAGACACCAACCGTTCGTTTGACAGCGGTTACGTTCCAACTCTGATTGAGTTGCGATTCAACTTTTGTCAAAATCATTAGCGCGATACGAAAATAGAAAAAAGTTGAAGTTCGGTTAAAGTACAATTGTGGTTCAGCTGTAATTTTTAGTGCGATTGGCCTGCTGTGTTGTCAACGTAGTCAACGTAACAAAATTAGTATTATTTTTTGCAAAAAATGACATGATCGACTTCAACCGTGTACAGAATTTGCGAATATTTCGCACTAATCGATGTAGCATTTTTCACATTACCTACTCTTGAATTTAACAACTTTGCTCATATGGATTTCTCAAGCATCGAGTAAGAGAAGGCTACTCCATTGATCTCTATGATTGGAAAGTCAACAGATCGGTAGTTGCGAAGTTGATTGATAATTTTATTTTATTACTTTGTTTCGTTTTGATTTTTCCTTATTTGAAATTCTTATTAAGTAAACATACCGTTGCGTTGAAAGTGAATCGTAACACCGACTGCATGCAAGAATACATAAATAAGATTATCAAGAGTTTTGCTGCTGCTCTTGTGGTGCATATAATAAGTGCATATATGTCGCAGTTGAGAGCTCAGTTTATTTTTGTAGGAAACTAAAAATTGATCTTCTTTTAAATAACTTTCAGTCTACACTTGTACTGATTAAAATTTAATTTCAAAGGCATTTGCCCAGCAATGGGACACGACGGGCTAAAAAACAACTTGTGTTAAAAAAATTCCACATTTTTAATTTACATTTATTGTACCAGTGAACATTTTTGTTTGATTGTTTGTTTTTTATGTTTCTTACACAACATTAAACAATAAATATAATAATATGCTACATAATATGCCATATACATAGCTGCCAAACTGGAACGTGTTTTAGGCGGAAAATAAATTATATATAAAATATAAAAAAAGAACAAATTAAAATTATAGCGTGCAACAAGAATTATTAAAGGAATATTAAAACAAACAATACAATACTACATTGTAATATGTAGAGTACTTAACAAAACTAGATTATAATTAAACCGGCTTTACTAACTCTTCAAAAAGGAAAATAAACTCTTTACAACCTTTTCCAAGTAAATACGTCAGTTGTAAAAACTTGACGACGAAATGAAAAATAGCCGTGGAGGGTGGAAATAAAATCACCCTCGCCGTAAATAAGGAGTACCCTGTTACTGCGTTGTTTTTTCCGGTTTTCCGGTGCCGGAAATTGAACCTGCGACCTCCGAAGCGACAATTGGACGGGCTATTGAAGGAGTAAGGAAAGTTTGAGCTTGATTATTGAGGACAGTGTTAATGTTTCAGACATTTAATGTGGCAATGGGGCCAGCAATTGGACTCAATTTAGTTTTAAGCTCTATTTATTTAGATTCAATTTATACTTATTTTGCGAAATCGGTGAACATACTTTGCTTAGTTTGGTATATGAGACCGTGTGTAACATGTTCCTTAATATAGTTGATTGAATCAGGCGTTACTTTGCGGAAATTCATCTTCAAATATATGTTTTGAATTAATATTTAGTATATTTCCGCTATCTTGTTGTAGATAAATAAGTTTAAGTGCATTAAGGACATGTACAAAAAAAAATTAAATTACTAATATTACAATAATAATATTACAATATTAATATTTAAAAACTTAATTTTACAAAATAGATAAAATAATAGTAAATATCACTTATTTTCACCTTATATTCCTTATGTTCCTTAATATTACATTATATTATTATCTTAAAAAACTACACTTGCTTATAATAATACTCTTCTCATTTCAGTCCTATTCTAATCTTGTCACCCTTGAACATTACTTAAACTTACTTACTATACTTACACATACTTACAATAAATATATTATGTATATTATAGGAGCTAAAGATAATAACTAGATTCATAAACCATCTTCATTATCTAACTTTAAAAACAAAAAATGCCTCAGAATATTTTTTATTTGTTTGTTTATACAGGGTTATTCCTAATCAATAAGCATCCTTTAGGGGCTCATTGTGTGTATCAAAACTAACAACTTTTGTTGTACGACTTTCGTCAAAACTCAAAAAATTGTTTGTTATTCCATAGCAAAATATAGTTCACCCGTGACAATATGTATGGAACAGCTGATTTTTTTTTTAGTTTTGACGAAAGTCGTAGAACAAAAGTTGTTAGTTTTGATGTACAGAATAAGCCCCTAGAAGGATGCTAATTGATTAGAAATAACCCTGTATAAAAGCAGATTTACTTATACATAAACAGACACGAGAAAAACACAAAGGTGTTATAAATAAAATGAGTAATATTTATCTTACTCAAATACGGAACCCTAAAAACCATGTCAAAAATGCGCCGGATAACCCAAGTTCACCAAACTTCCACCATAAGCAAGGACTTTCAAGGACCAAATAGTTTAAACACCTGACGGTATCGCGCATGCGCCAGAACTTAGCCCCAAAGCCTCGCTATCCAAGATAGAGGATCCTCAGTTACCAATCGGGAGCCGGTACCGCCACATCGGTACCGTTATTAACCGGAATATAGCGGTTACGGAAAAACGCGCGCAACACAGTCCTCAAAGTGTGTGTTTCTGATATGTATCAGTGATTTTGTTTCTCTTGTTTGATTGGTTGGTGTATATAGTGAGTGAATTTTGAGGTAAGTTATAATTAATTTCAAATTTTTTTCGATATAATTTGAATTTCAGATATTTTTCGTAAAATGAATGATAATGATATAATGATATAATAATGAATATTAAAATACCGCATAATAGATGACCAAGCATACGCTGCTTTGCCTTCAAAAAATCTGGAGAGCGGAAGCCTTATCAACACGGTATAAAAATAGCCTACAACCTATTTATTTTAAGACCTACCAAATTTGGCCAATCCGTTTCGCAATTCCAATAACAAACACTGTGACACGATAATTTTCTACATTATTTTAGATTTATTTGTAATTTGAACTAAACATAAATTAAAAGAGAGGATGACTCTCAAAATTACTCCAAATATGAATCATCTATCCATCCATCCATCAGCCAAAGGACGTCCACTGCTGGACATAGGCCTCCCCTATGGATCTCCAATAAGACCGGTTGGAAGCGGCTTGCATCCAGCGCAATCCTGCGGTCTTAATGACGTCATCCATCCACCTTGTGGGTGGACGTCCTACGCTGCGCTTGCGGGTACGTGGTCTCCACTTGAGAACTTTTCGACTCCACCGGTCATCAGTCCTCCGCGCTATGTGCCCTGCCCATTGCCATTTTAACTTGCTAATCCGTTGAGCTATGTCGGTAACTTTGGTTCTTCTACGGATCTCCTCATTCATCCCGCAGAGAGACTCCGAGCATAGCTCTCTCCATAACTCGTTGGGTTACTTGGAGCTTACTAATAAGGCCCATAGTGAGAGACCAAATATGAATATCCATTCTTAATTATACATTGTAACAATCATGCTACTGTTTTTTTTATATTATAAATTACATTATAATATTTATAGACATATTTATTTATAGTCTTAAATTTAAGTTTTTATTTTTATATATTATTATTAGTCATGTTTTATATTAATAAGGCTTGAATTTAAAAAATATATCTTAAAACGTCTATCATAACATTACACGAAACACATATTGTCTACTATGCAACATTTGTTATACTGGCACGGGGTATAATTTAAGAAAAAAATAATAATCAGTAATACGACTATTATGACAAAACCATTAGTTTGTAGTGTTGGTTTAAACCATTAGCTTAAAAACATAACACTAGAGATGTTACATGTCAAATAATTGAATCAAAAACCCTTTTAAAAGAATATTTTGTTGCTTAAATCTTTAAAGTGGTAGACTTATATTATTATACACATACTCTTATATTACACGTGTATTAAAAATAGACCAATAATTAGGAACAAAATAAATATTAAGAGAATAAAATCAGATAGTTTTGGTACTTACTCGTAGATTAGATTAAAATAGATTAGATCAGATTAACCAGCGTTATAAAAATGTCTGCCACACGTTGGTGTTCTTCCAATGTAACTTAATATTTATAGGACCATTTTACAAAAGGTTTAAAAAATTGTACATCAATGTATTTTCTAAAATATTCTAAAAAATAATTTACGCAAAAATTGTACTTATAACAAAACAGACAATTTGCGCATGTAAAATATTATACATTTATTTGTTTGCACAAAAGCGGATTTAAGAAACGGCTCTAATAATTTTGGTGTTATTTGATATTTAGGTAAAGTTTTTAAAAGAAAATTAAAATTTATTTAACAGTAATATTAAACTTCCACTTAGACAATACACATAAATTATAACACAGCAAAAATCGACCATAACAAAAAAATTGGTTCGTTTCGCTTTCCGTAAGAACCTTGTACAGAGTATTAAAAAACTACAAAAAAAAATAAGCCATATTGGTCAAGCCGTTTTCATGTTATGTCGTGACAACGGAAAACGGGTTTCATTTTTATATATATAGACACTACGGGACTAATCGCGCACTAAAATTACGAGATAAATAAATACCTCCTCATCCCGACGTTTCGAAAGAGTTACATCGGCCGTGGTCACGGGTCTACCCGTGACCACGGCCGATGCAACTTAGTCAAAACGTCGGGATGATGAGGTATTTATTTATCTCGTAATAATTATAGTGCGCAATTAGTCCCGTAGAATATTATAATAATGTGTTCAAATCGCGAAAGTTTATAAACAAAATTTTGATTTTATTTCTATCTAGTTTTTTGAGTACTCTAGATTTGTTGATCGCGTGTCTTTGTCACCAATTTGATGAAATAAATTAACTGAAACTACTATATTCAAATTTTAAAAATTTCATCTTTAAAACTCCAAACTGCTTACTATCAGGCAGAATTTATAGTGATACTCGTAACTCAAACCCCTTTCAAATAAAAAAGACAAAAAAAACTGCTTAGTTTTTAATAAAGAATATTTATTTACGGCAAAATTATACTTCCAAATATAGCTCTAGGTAGTCACGTAGAGCGGTAGAGCCCCGGTAGAGCCGCCTCGCTGGATCAGCGCACCCTGGCAACGCTCTACGTGTACCTTTCAGTAATTGATTTTACATAAAGATTAGATATTACGGGACATTACATCTATTTAAAGTACAGGCTAATGGAAAAGGAAATAAAAATGCTATTCTTTTTTGTAAAGTTTTACGTAATTTTGACAAATTAGATAGAAAGAAACGCTTTATTGCTCACACAAACGACAATATAACAATAAAAGAGTACAATATAATTAAAATAGTGCGACAATCAGCGGCCTTATTACTTAGAGCGATTTCTTCCAGGCAACCAAAATTAGTCAAAAATTTAAGTTAGCTCTCAAAAATGGTTTTACTTCATAAAAAAAATCTTGAAATATACCTCATAGTTTTCATCTACCCAGTAGTGCAATGGTTGCCTGAAATAGATCGCTTTTTCGATAACGCCACAACTTGTATCACAATTATACGAGTAAAATGTTACACTTTTTACCTATTTACATATTGTACATGCGGTTCATGTTGTTAATACTCCAAATAATTTATTATGTGGGTATCTAATAACTCAGAAAGTCAGTTATAAGTCTTACTGTACTGTACTGTATCAGCCTTTTTAATAGTCCACTGCAGGACTTAGGCCTACCCACGAAGGGTGATTGGGCCATATCCACCACGCTGGCCCAGTGCGGGTTGGTGGATTCACATACGCCATCGAATTTCTTCTACGGACGTATGCAGGTTGCCTCACGATGTTTTCCTTCACCGAAAAGCCAGTGGTGTGAAATTCCGTACATAAATTCCAAAGAACTCATTGGTACGGGACCGGGATTTGAACCCACGACCTCACGATTGCAAGGCGGGTGTCACTACCTCTAGGCCACCACGGCTTACAGTCTTTAATGACTTATTTTTCAAACAAACAGTTATTTTACTAATTTTTTTTCGCTAGATAACTACAAAAGACTAGGTTCAGAGTATCTGAACCATTCTATCCATTTCCTATAACATTTACAAGTACAAAACCCTGCACGGTAAAGAATTGCGCTCTTCACACTAATATTCTAATTTTAGTAACTAGAATTAGACAGATTTTAAATCTCGTAAATTATTGCTCAGATATTTGCCTCTTACAAAGCCCTTGCAATCTAAAACACAGTAATGCTTGCACTTTACCGATATGCTGTTGAATAAACGTCAAAATATCTACCAAACTAAACCTAAATATATTTACCAAAATTGCTCATTTTATCTATTTCTATTTGTGCTTAGTTTGCGTGCATACAAGACCTTTATTAAGTACCAAAATTACGATACAACTGCTTAGTTAGATCTACTACATAAAAAGCAATTATGTTATCACAGACTACTGAATGTCTAGAGATAATAGTTTTCTTGTCCAGGTACTGCTAAGCCCGTATTATGTCTAAGATTCATCTAGCTAGCTAGATGTGCCTATAATTTATCATCGATGTTTGTAAAGAACCAATGAGTTTATTGGAACTTATGTATGTTTTAATTAAGTAAAGCACAGGTGTTACTCACACATAAATTTAGTAGAAAACTGCTACTATAGTTCAATTGACTGCCTCGGTGGCTCAGTAGTTAGTGACCCTAACTTCTGGTTCAAAGAGGCGTGGGTTCGATCCCCACCCAGGGCAAATATTTATGTGATGAACATAAGTGTTTGCTCTATGTCTGGGTGTTATTTAGTTACTATCTATATAAGTATGTATTTAAAAATAAGTATATGTAGTATATTAGTCTCTGGCAGCCATATCCCAAGCTTTGCTTAGTTTGGGGTCAGAGGCCGTGTGTAAGATGTCCCAAAATATTTATTTATTTATTAATTAGTGGAGTACTAGCACGCGGACTCGTCTCGCATAGTGCAGTACTATGCGAGACAAGCCCGTGTCTCCAACCTTGAGAAATATCGCTAAATGCGATTGAAACTATAGTAGCAGTTTTCTACTAAAATATAGCGAGAGTAACACATGTGCTTTACTTAATTAAAATGTGCGAAAACCACGCTAGTTTTCATAGTGAAATTTATGTATAAATTTAAGTTTTACTGGTATTTTCGTGAAGGAAAACATCGTTAAGTAATCTGCATATGTCTGTAGAATAAATAATGAAAAAGGAAAGAAAAGAAAGTCCGTAACCCAACTGATTAGCAAGTTTAAGTGGCAGTGGGTAGGTCATGTCATATAACGTGAAGAACAGATGATTGATGGCGTCGCTAAGTTCTTAAATGAAGACCACGTACAGGAAAGTGAAGCATAGGATGTCCACCGACCATTTGAAGAGTCGATCTGAAACTACGTACTAGCTGGACATAAGTTGCTTTCAGATCTTACTGAATCATTAAAGAGGCCTGTGTTCAGCATTAGGTATCTTATATTTCTGATATTACGATGACAGGTATGGGCAGTATTTCACCATCGACGTTTGTATGGAAAACGTCGTACGAAAAGCGATTCCTTAAGTCATGGTAATTTATTCCATACCACTGTATTGTGCCACAAACAATAAACAAACAAGCTCCCGTTACCGCAGAATATAATTTAAATCCAATCCATTGACATTCGTAATCTGATCAAATATTTAAACTTGTTTAAAACGCGATTAATCAAATTTTCATTAACGACGATGTGCAATTGATAAAAGTTCAGCGCACTTCAAATAATTAATTAATATCTATTAATCTAATCTTTTATCTGTTTGTGCATATCAGAGCCAAAATACTTATCATAGAACGTTCATTACTGGTTATATAATGTTAGTAGTGGAGTCCTCACATGTAGCCACTGTCCTAGGATATTCACCGCTAAAATTAGGTACATTAGCCATGTGAAGACTCATCAGTAACTATACCTATATACCTACGGAAAATGGTCGCCGTAGTTGAAATCGCCGTGTAAGACATCATCGTCATAGATTAGTAGAACTTAAAACCGGTTGGAACGAACAAATGAGAGGATAATTCTATATTTTGTGATAGATCTTCAATAATACCAACTGGAAGCGACTTGCATCGAGCACAATTCTTTGGTTTTTACAAGATCGTTTTATAGCAGTATTGAATGCCTACCCCAACCAAATTCGAAGGTGTAAGAGGGTTTTAACTGATCAGTTAAAAATACCTTGTGTACCCAGTTTAAGACACTGTATCCCAGCGAAAGAGTGAAACATTGTCCTTATTATTATAATAAAATTAATAAATCTTTGGGGACATCTTACACACGGTCTCTGACTCCAAAGTAAGCAAAGCTTGTAATATGGCTGCCAGAGACTGATATCCTACATACACATAATTTTAAAAAACATGCATATATTGATAGTAACTAAATAGCACTTAGACACAGAGCAAAGACTTAAATTTATGTTCATCACATAAATACTTGCCATGGGCAGGAATCGAACCCACGCCTTTTTGAACCAAAAGTTAGGGGTCACTTACTACTGAGCCACCGAGACATTCGAATTATTACTTACTAACATACCAATATAATGAATCAAAATGTGTGTTAGAAGAGTTACCCTTTCACGCAGCAACAAAACAACAGACAGACTTGATTTTTGCATTGCCATAGTTCAAAAGTTGGAGAGTGGCAGTTACTTATAATCCCGGAAAAATAAAATATTTTTATCACGCGGCCAAAGCCAGTTAAAAGCTATTGTATTAATATTTTGCTAACTAAATTACCTTCGTCAAAGTCCCAAATGTGCGAAGATCTTATCAATAACAAAGCTCATTCATCATTAGTTTTGATGTGTTCAATTTGGTGTTAATTTCGTAAGCACAGTTTGATCAAGATAAATCGATTAAACTCTTCTGTGAATTGTAAATCGGCAACAGACGAAGTGTTGAAAATGGGCGACTGTTAAAATATAACTTTGTTCCGTTGTGAATAATACGAAATTATTTTTGGTAAAGAAATGGGAAAACCGCCTTTCATCGTGTGCAAAATTCAAATAGTTCGCTTGAATTGAAGTATATTTTTTACATTTTTGTTGATTTTTAGGGTTCCGTACCTCAAACAGAAAAAACGGAACCCTTATAGGATCACTTTGTTGTCCGTCTGTCCGTCTGTGTGTATGTCAAGACTCTATATCTCGGGAACGTGTTAAGATATCGTATTGAAATTTAAACTGTATACGTTTATATCTCTTACAGTTGTGTAAAAGAAAAACTTCTCAGTTATAAATAAAGTTAGAGCCGTTAATGTCGTAAAAACCGCATATTTTGACACTTAACAAAAATCAAAACCTACAGGGTACTTCCCGTTGAGATAGAACTATGAAATTTGGCGAGAAGCATTGTCTCAGAGTACACATACAGGAATAAATCTGAAAACTGTACATTTTTATTTAAATCACAAAAAAAAGGGCCTCAAAATTCACAAAATATGGGTTCAAAATTCAAAGTGAGTAATCGTATCATGTATTATAATAAAATAACTTCATTAGCACATTGCTAAAACAGGTTTTTGAGTATTTCAACAATGTATAATTTTCGATGTATGACGAGAAAAGTGAAAAAACAAAAAAAACTTTTTTATCGATGGTTATAGTATAGAGATTTTAACAACTTACTTCCCAATTTTGTGAAATTTTCTGGATTTGTACGGAACCCTCAGTGTGCGAGCATGACTTGCACTTGTCCGGTTTTTCAAAAACTGCTGATTTCTATAAAACTTAAATGGAACCACCTCTTATATAATTATACCCCTTATATTACACCCTTTCAAACTAAAAAATATTTTTTCATTCGGTTCACAATTGGCGAAAAGATCGATGAACATACGCAAAAAATACATACATGCGATTATAGAACCTCCTTTCTTTCCTTCTTTTTTGGAAGTCGGTCCAAAATAGGTGACGGGCATTTTAGAAACATGTCGAAATGTTCTGTATGTCGAAAGTGTCTGAATGGGCCTGCTATGGCAATTTATTTGTTAGTACCTTTAGTAAAATACCGCAGATATCTTGGAATACCTACGTCTACATTTTAGGATGTATTTAGAAAAACACGTTATAGGTACATATCGACTGTAAGAGCGATTGTTCACGGCCGTTTTTTTCATTAGTAAACAAATGCTTACATTTTCGATGGATGCATGTCCGGTGCGTCAACACACCTTCAATACCTATACATCAACTTTTTCTATTTTTATTTTATAAACCACACACCACCGCAAATCCGATGAAAAAGAAAACAGTCCGTTCTTCGGTGGAACAAATTGGTCGTGAACAAGCGCTCTTACTTTTTGACCGACGAACCACCGGAGGAGGTATACGCATAACTTTTTTTATAGTGGTCCGATTTCAATAATTATTTTTTTATTGGAAATAATATACTTCGAAATTGGTTCCATTTAAATTTTATCGAAAACGGCTGAGCTATTTTTGATAAATCAACAATAATGTGAAAAATACTACATCGATCCGTGCATAATATTTGCGTTCTAGCGATGCGCCCCGGCTTCGCACAGATGTATTATACATATAAACATTTCTCTTGAATTACTCTATTGAAACAAACTGCATCAAAATCCGTTGCGTAGTTTTAACGATATAAGCATACATGGAGACAGACGGCGGAAAGCTACTTTGTTTTATACTATGTATGTAATGATTCTGTACACGGGCAAAGGTGGTCATTGTGGTATTTTTGAAAAAAAAAATTTTTGTCAAAATATGACATACATACATACATACTCGTACCAAGTAGATGCTTATATTCAACAGCGTATGAAATTTATATAAATTCACGAATTTCTTATAGCATAATAGATATGGCTTAATCGCTCAAGGCTGATACGAATAGGAACGAATTTAGTGATTTAACAACTCATCTTCACAATATGACTTCGAACTTTCATTATTAAACAATAGTACTACGATTTATCTTCACAGCTTTACGAGAATTTTACGCTAAGTTAAATAAGTATCGCCTTGTAATAATTCACTAACTGGAGAGTTAAGTGGAGATTTGCTAGTCATTTAATTTTGGAATTTGACACTTGTAAATAAAGTTTAATATAATTTGAACATGTTTCTTTAGATTTATGATTAAAAAAATGTTCAAATACAGTTATAGTCCCTTATCATTTACTCATACGCCATTGTGGTAGAAGTTTTTGTTTGATAGCTAATTTCGTTGACTTCAGCATTTTTGGTTGTACAGGGTTATAAAGAAGAGGTGTACCAAACTGACAGGGGATGATTTGAATACCATGGCAAATAATTTTTAGAATGGGGCCATCCTGGAATCCCAAGAAATATAATGAGCTCTACCGCACAAGCCTGCAAAGCGGAATATACATTTTATGTAATTTGTAACCAACGGTCTGGTAAACCCTCTCTCAGCCTAGTAAACATTTTCTACAACCCTGTAATGTAATTCTTGATGATGTGGATAGGTGATAAATCATCCCATCCTCAATCTTAAATATTATCGAATTGTATCATTGTATCGAATTGTGTCAAATAGATTGCACTAATTCTAAAAATGTTCTGAAATAAAATGGAAAGCGTGTTAAATGCACAAAAACAAGGCACGACATGAAACGGCCCGTGAGCGTGAGCGGCCAAACGGGATTGTCCCATATTTTCCAAACGAACAGATTCAGTTTCTAACACAATCCACTCTGTGTTTAGAAAAATGTGTGTTCTTTTTTGACAAAACTTATCAATATCAACTAACTACTTTATCTACCCATGTAGCTTCTACCATGTACTATAATGTACCTACGCAATACGTAATTTAATAATAAACAAGCGGTAGCAGTTATTGGTATAGATATACCAATATTATAAAGAGGAAAGATTTGATTGTTTGTTTGTTTGCATCGATAGGCTCCAAAAACTACTGAACGGATTTGAAAAATTCTTTCACTGTTGGGAAGCTATACTATCTTCGGTAAACAAAGACTATATTATATTTTTTTTAAATTAGGGATCCTTACAAAAACTCCCTTAATGTAAGCCAAGGTGTAAAAATCATCATCAAATAAACTCATTGATACGGGGATCAGGATGTGTGACGTTTCTTGGTTACGTGGTAGGTATATAGGCACAATACTTACAAAATCTTTTTTTTATCCAATCGTACCCGGACGAAGCCGGGGTGGGCAGCTACTTTTCAATAATTCTCATTTTATTTTTAAATAATGTAACGTTTCCCCGCCTAGCGTTTTGCTATTCGTCTTTAAGTTTTTTTCCCTTTTTTTTCAATATTAAATTATGATCTTTACTTTTTAAATGCGATTAAAAATATGGGCATTTTTTGCGATGCGACCAAAATTATTCAATCTAAGATAGTATTTTAATAAGATCATTTTGCAAAATGCCTCTATATACAAAATAAAACGCTCAAAAATGGTCAAGTCACAAAAAACATATCCGAATTGAGAACATCTTCCTCCTTTTTAAAGCAAGTGGAAGCCATGAAACGGTTCATGTGAGACCAGACGGGATTGTCCCATATTTTCCAAACGAACAGGTTCTGTTTCCGACGCGGCCCATTTTGTGTTTAGAGAGAAAATAAAATGAACTAAGTTTTGGGAGCAACCCTTTTTATACAGCTTTTAGCGTTCTGTTTTTGCTGTGTAAGAGAGGGTTGTTTGCGAGGTCGAAGCCAAATTAAAAAAAATCTAGACTACAGATTAGGTTAGAGAGAAAAGGTCGGACTGGAATCTCAGGAAATATAGCATACTAGCTTTTGTCCGCAGCTTCTCCCGCAAGGTGTTTTAATTTTTATGCTATCACATGGAAGCGTATTATTTTTCTGGGATAAAAAGTATCCTATATAACATTCCTTCGTTAAAACTATGTCCATGCCAAAATTCAAGTCAACCTGTTGCTTGGTTGCTGCGTGAAAGAGGAACGAACCAACAAGCACCCTTTCGGAATTATAATAATATCAGTAAGGATTTATCCCTTAAATCTGTCCATTATATAGATCGTTAAAAACGCATCTAACATGTTTTATATGTCGTAATTAAGATGGTTAGACTAGCAGGTATACTTTTTTCGCTATATATTATGTTTTAAATATATTTTATCTTATATGTACTTATATTGCGAGACTCGAAATAGAAGCTCATTTGCCAGTGGGTGTAAGTTGCTTCTTTATTTCGGAATAAAATATGTTAAATGCGCCTTTTTAACTATCTGGAGTATGTATGTAAAGCATATTTGCTTCAACGAAAGGGGTAGAGTTAGAACTGTACCGACTTCTTCGAGCAAATATGTATAGAGTCACAATCGTACAAAAAAAGCGTCAATAGCCAATAGCCCAAGCTACGTAGTTGGCAGGCTTTTTAGTTAGTCGTAAGGCAATTGCAAGCCGACTACAACGCCTCACGATGCCAAAGAGCTCGGGTACAAGCACGAATTAGGTGACATAACGTCGAGATTCGAGAAAACATTAATTGTGAATTATTCTGGCTGGCAGCCTCGCTGTCAGTTTTTAAACCACCGGATTGAAACAGTAAAGAGTCACCATTTAACATGTGTCATCCAAGCCACAGAAGCTCTCAGTTGTAAATGCCACGCTCGGTCACCCGTCCGAAGACTGACCGCACTGACCACAGTTTAACTTTTGAGATCGCTAAGAACCACATAGTCAAACTACGCTATGAGCATTACGTATCATAATTACAATATAATTAAAATATCACTCGCTACAATCCCATATCCCGCTTTATTATTTTATGTGTACGTCATCATTACAAAGGAAAAACATTCTGATTCGTTTATTTATCCGCCCGATTCACATTTCCGTAATTAATTGCATTAGCAGGATATTTGGGTCAGAACCATCCCTTTTAATTGTCGTCGGGTTGGTTTAATCCGTATATTGAAGAAGGGCCGTGTTTTATTTAGTTTTGTTCGAACAATGGCGAAACTTTCCATGGCCGGGTTATAATCCAAATAAAGCCAGTTCTAACTGCTCTATTGTACCTCGAATATGCAAAAAGAGTTGAATAGAGTAGATTTTTTTTTTATATTTTTAACCTACTTCCAAAAAAATACATATAAAAATACATACAAACGAACATAGAACCTCCTCCAGGTTCTATGTTCGTTTGTATGTATTTTTTTAGGCGGTTTTGCCATTTTTTGCGAAAAATAATTATTACACCAAAACTATAACTAAAATAATTTGTAGTAATTTGTTTCTTCTCTCTGATAAGGCCACGATTTTTGTCAACTTCTATTTTCCATCCGTACTTGGTTGCATGGAAGAAATCGTTTTAAAGGATAAAACCGCCACTTAGAAACCTATTAATTATATTGTTTTGTTCTTGTAATCTATTTTTTATGTAATGTGGTTGTCTAATAATGTGTTATTGTTTGTTTGTTTTGTATGACATTAAGATAAATTATAGTGAAACAATTATTCACGGGTCTTTTGGCGATATTGTTATTTTAAATAAATATCTATAATTGTTATATTTGTTCAGTTTTAACTTATTCATTACAATTTATTCTAAATTTACTCAATTTCAAATAAGAAGATACGAAATAATATTTAAGTTACATTATTTGTCCCTGTAATTTGTTTTATGTTTTAATGTATTGTGATTGTCTAATAAAGTGTTATTGTTGTTTGTTTGTTATTATTTATAACTTTTGTTTTAGATATTAAATTAATTTATTAAATAGGGTTCTTTAGCTTATTTGCCTACACCACAAGAGAGCGTAAATACACTAAATATTTATTCTAAACAATGATTTGAAGTCTGAGAATATAAAATAATGAATTTTGCAAGGTTTTGCACAAAATGTACAATCGAAAAGGGCAGGATTACACCAAGAGCTCTAAGCCGTTGCAAAGATAAATTTAAACCGGCTTACAAGCAAAACCCGGTGTGGAAGTATAAAGGAGAATTTTTAATCATGCTTCCCTTATAATCCGGGGAAGGCGTAATGACAATTAAAACGTGTCCGGTCCGGAACCGGCACAATCGCTCCGGATCCGGCACAATCACCCCGGAGCCGGCACAATCGACCCGTTGTCCCGGTAATCTTGTTGCGGAAAAACTCGCCGGACAGTTTGTCGCCGGGGAGTTTTTGGAAATTTAATTGAACTAGCGTTCTGCAATTTTGGCAGAAGTGCTCGTTTCGACGTTTTTAGCGCGAAATATTCGATGAGAGACAAGAGGTAATGTGTCGCGGATTGTTTTAGTTGCAAAGTGTTTTTGAGTGGAGAGGGGCGATTTGGTGTATAAAGTTAGTAAGTTCGTATAGGCCGGGTGGCTAGCCCTGGTGTCAGTTTTAAAGTTGCCTGAAGGCGTCTGACATGGCTAAACGGTTATAACACGAAGCCTACAATTTAACGTTTCATCGGAGCCACGACAACGTTGTTGTAAATGCCACCCGCGGTCACCCATCCGAAAACTGACCGCGCTGAACGTTGCTGAACTTCGATGATCGCTAACGAACACCTAGTCAAACTACGCTATGAGCGTAACGTGAATTTGGCGAATGAAAATTTTTGTAATGCAGAGCGTTTTGGTTACGTATAGCTTGACTAAATATTTTATTTCGATTATTGAAGTGTAACAGCAGTCAGTACTGCCAGTTTTTGAATAAGAGACCTGATAACTGAGCGCTATCGTAGCTCTGTTGATAGGCAAAATTGTAGTTTCCGGTTACAACAATTGTGAAGCCAAGTAAGAAATATTCAGACAGCGTGCGTGCATTGGTATATCAAAAAATTAAAGGTGTCTATTGTCCATGCAAAAAAATAAGATGATATCTACCTCTAAATACAATCCAATTTGAGTGATTTCTTATTCATGTAATCAGAACTTCCATTGCTAGCTTTAAACTTCTTAGTTTTTACAGTTTTCCAAAAGACCATAAAGTTATAGGCCTCTAACAAGTCATATTTTCAAGCAAAATTTTGGCTGAAAAGTAAACAGAAACTAAAAACTTCTCTGAAACAAAAAATAAGACGTACGGTCGTGCAATATTTCTCACTAAAGCTATTGATACCAAAAACATAATAATATTTTGTTACAATTTTAGAGGTGAAAAAAGATTCTCCCGAAACGCAAATTCTATCAACTTTACTGAAAATTCTCTTGATGACTGAAAACGCGAAAATAGTTGTCACCTCACACTTCTCCTAATGCAATACTTAAGTTGAAATGCAATACGATACGACCGAGTAGCTAGTTGTCGCTTTCAGTAGCTCATGTAGGACAACGGGTTATAAACAATTTTCTCTACAATAATAATATTCCATGTTTTAGTATTTTATAGGATAAGAGTAGGGTGACGGGAGATTGGCCAGAAGATGGATTGTTATGCCAAAGTGAATCTAGAATGAATAACTGTAGTCTGTTTCTAAAACCGGGGCTGAAGGATAGGAATAAAGGTCTTTACTTAGAAATGTTGCGGGAATTTCATATTACGTTTACAGTAAGTACATTTACAAATAGTATTAGCACAGAAAGACCATTCTTTCTGTGTATATACAGTAGTAGAGAATGTATATACAGTAGTAGAGAATGTATATACAGTAGTAGAGAAGAATCACCCCCTTGACTGCCTCTGTGGCTCAGTTTTTAGTGATCCTAACTTCTGGATCAAAGAGGCGTGGGTTCGATCCCTACCCAGGGCAAATATTTATGTGATGAACATTGGGTGTTTGCTCTGTGTCTGGGTGTTATTTAGTTACTATCTATATAAGTATGTATTTAAAAATAAGTATATTATGTAGTATATCAGTATCTGGCAGCCATATCACAAGCTTTGCTTAGTTGGGGGTCAGAGGCCGTGTGTAAGATGTCCCAAAAATATTTATTTATTTATTTAATCAAAGTGAAGTTTACCCATGAAATTGTCTTATTGTTACCGTTATTAATATCGAGCGAAAAACGGCAAAGAATTCAGTTAAGGAGTAGTAGGAGTAGTTTGTATAGAAGCCCACCTTAAATATTTACATTATTCTGTTTTAGTATTTGCTGTTATAACGGCAACAAAAATACGTCATCTGTGAAAATTTCAACTCTCTAGCTAATAATGGTTTATGAGATACAGCCCGGTGACAGATAGACGAAGAGACAGCGGAGTCTTAGTAATAAGATCCCGTTTTTACACTTTGAGCACGGAACCCTAAAAAACCAACTCAACCGACTTCACACACTGCGTGCAAAACTTCGCAAACAGTCATAAAATAAAATTTCGTTTATTTATCAATTTTTCCGCTCAGTGAATATTTTTACGGAGTTTCTATCGTTATCTCCGAGTTATATTTTCGGAGTTTTATGTAATCTCCGTTAAGAATCACCTGTGTTGCTTCGTTCGGCGCAAAACTTGGCAAACTAGTTATTTGTTTACTTGGAACTTTTCTCCTCAGAAGCTACTTGGCAAACGTACTCATTTAAGTAGAAAATGAAACTGAACTTGTGCTGTGTTTGTTAGTAGTTATTTAAAACTAAGGTTTGTGTTTGATTACGTATATGAGGAGGTAGTTTGCGAAGTACAAGTAGGTAAATACTTTTAGAAATATATTTCTCGATTACAAATAATAGGCTAAGTGCAAGTTGAACTAATATTTCAAGCATATTTTACTATGGAAATTAGCGTGGTTTTCACACATTTTATACTATATATAACGGGACTGAACTCACGTGTAGGGATAGTCGTAACGACTATAGTTTCGGTCGCATTTGGCGACCTTTCTCAAGTTGGCGAGTGCTAGCACGCGGAGCCGTCTCGCAATGCACTGTCCACTCAGTATAAAATTTCAAGCATATTTCTGTTACCGTTGTCAATATCGGGCAAAAAAGTCCCGTTTTTATCTTTTGGGTACGAACCAATCAGGCAGTATGTAGTCAAACGTAAACCTATTGGAAAAAAAAACCTAAAAAAAGTAATGGGACTAACCGCGAAATTGCGGCATTATATGATCGTTGTTCCATATTAGTTTTTTTGTCAAATAAGTGTTTTTGTGTGGAAAGTACCAACACTTTGCGAAGTGATATTCTGTGTGAAAACAGCCAAATCGCTGTGTTCAGGATTTAAGGGCAATATTTCTAATGAAATTTATTTCATTTATGAGACAGTGGCATTTACAACTGAGTGCTAAAGTAGCTCGGATAACAAATTAAATTGTATGACCCGCCCCCTACCGCCTAAAGCAATAGCAATCGTAATAGCAATCGTTTATGACTTCATTTTAGTCATTTGGCACCGCCTATGTGACGTTAGCCGTCAAAGTTGTTCATTCAACGATTGCTTTCGCAATCCGCGCAAAGCAATTGATTGATGGCTAACGTCACATAGGCGGTGCCAAATGACTAAAATGAAGTCATAAACGATTGCTATTACGATTGCTATTGCTTAGGCTGTAGGGGGCCGGTTGTTTTAACCGCTTCGCAAAGTCAAAGGCGTTCAGGCGGCTTTAAAACTCTGACACCAGGGCTAGTCACTCTGCCTATACGAACTTACTTAATTAGATAGTTAATCATTTACAAATTTATTAATTTATTGTTGTTGACTTAGGACAGAGGACTTAAAATAAGATTGTGAAAACTCGCTCCAGTTGCAATTTTTTCTCTTTCGATTTAAAAAGATAACTTACGTCCTAGTATGAACTGTAATCTGAGCATGAAAATTTAATAAACATAAAGCTTATATAAATCTCCATAACAACCAGGATTCCTTATGCCCTAACATACCGTTAGAAATAATAGTATAGTTATTTGTCCGTCCTAAGGCCTTCCATTAACCGGTAATTTTGCTCTATCTCGTCTAAAACAGGCTTAATTTAGTTAAGAACAGCGCAATAAAATTCTATTGAAATGCTTTACTAGAAACAGCCAAAAATATCCAGTTTCCAAATTCCGGGGAATATCAAAGTAGTAACGGATAGACCAAAATGTGTCAAGTGTTGTTACTTTAGTATGAGCAAAGTTTATACTTTTAAATTGAATGTTAGTTACGTTAGTGACATAAAATATGAAGATTTCTTCTTATGCATCTGACAATTAATTCGATGCACAAATAAATTTAAAAAAATTCAAGAATATGAAATACCTCTGTTATTTATAGGATAATTTGATATATTGAAATATCATAGTTCTTATTTCTCAATATATTTTAAGATAGGTTAGTTCTTGAGTATTTTTGGACTGATATTAAAATGGTTTTGTGGTCAAAAAAGTCGCACTAACTTTTTTAAGAAGTTAATGCATTGATCTTTATGTATAGCTATTGTGTAAATTCTGTCGTAACAATTTTTATAATAGTAGCAGCAGTTAACACTCGTACACTAAGTAACTTAACTACGATTAAAAACCTATGTACTGAAAAAAAACTACAATGTAATCTATAAAAGTAACGCTATAACCTGTATTCTCAGCAAATAAACGATTTCATTGCGCCGTGGTGACCTAGAGGTAGTGACACCTGCCCTACAACCGTGATGTCGTGGGTTGAAATCCCGGTCACGTACCAATTAATTCTTTGGAATTTATGTACCTACGGAATTTCACACCACTGGCTTTTCGTTGAAGGAAAACATCGTAACGCAACCTGCATATGTCCGTAGAAGAAATTCGATGGTGTATGTGAATCCAGCTACCCGCACTGGGCCAGCATGGTGGATATGGCCCAAGCACCCTTCGTGGGTAGGCCTTCCTCCTGCAGTGGGCTATTAAATAAATAAATAAATATTGGGGGACATCTTACGTACGGTCTCTGACCCCAAACTAAGCAAAGCTTGTTATATGGCTGTCAGAGACTGATATACTACATATACATTTTTTTAAATACATATACTTATTATGGAGAGTACCTAAATAACACCCAAACACAGAGCAAACACTTATGTTCATCACAAAAATGCTGGGTGGGGATCGAACCCACGCCTCTTTGATCCAGAAGTCAGGTTCACTAACCACTGAGCCACCGAGGCATTAAAAGGCTGATACAGTAAACGATTTCATTGATTGATACTGTTTGAGCAACTATTTTTGTCCTTTCTATCATTGAATATTCTCCGGTACCATTTGGGCCTCAGATTGTTATGAGTATGGGACCCCAAGAGAGCGTTTTGTATTTATATTGGTGGTTAAGTCGCCGATGTCGGTACCGGTGCTACCGCGGGAGGGTAATGTTATTATGTGAACAGTTTACAGGGGATGGAGGGTATAACAGTATGTTTGGATGCGTTATTGGTCCGGATTTTGCGAGTTTTCAGTCTGGGTTTCATATTATGAAAGCTGCTGTAGTCGAGTGAAAGTTAGCTCACGTTCTAGTTGAACTTGATGGAAAATGGAGGTGAAATGTTAAAGGCGTGTTGTTGACGCATGTTTAACTCGCTTTTATTAGTTTCATCTGTATGTTTGTTTGCTTGTAACCAACCCCGTGAGTTCAATTTTGCACACGTATCAAAGATCGATGACAATGCATTTATTCGATTAAAATATCCAATTATACTGATTAGATTCGCCAGGATTCATCAATTTCATATCGCATCCTTTGTATAACAGTAAAAGAGATAGAGCTAGTCAGGCACTAAAATTAAAAATAAATATGGTTAAAAAATAACTAAAAAACACATTTTCATAGCATCAAACTAAAAAGTGGAAAATAAATTCAATATAGGCAGAAAATAATAATTAAGGTAAAATATTAAAGCTATTGTTGAAGACTGCCTCGGTGGCTCAGTGGTTAGTGGACCTAACTTCTGGATCAAAGAGTCGTGAGTTCGATCCCCACCCAGGCTAATTACTTATGTGATGAAAATAAGTGTTTGCTCTGTGTCTGGGTGTTATTTAGTTACTATCTATATAAGTATGTATTTAAAAATAGGTATATGTAGTATATCAGTCTCTGGCAGCCATATCACAAGCTTTGCTTAGTTTGGGGCCAGAGACCGTGTGTAAGATGTCCGTAAAATATTTATATACTTATATTTATTGTGAAAAAAACGTGGGGTGCTCGGTTTATGAAAAATTAGGGCACAAAGCGCCGAAGGCTTTTTTACAATAGTATTAATATTTTTCGTTCAATATATTTTTGCAAAAAAATACAACTTTCATCGTGTACAGAATTCGGAAATTTTGCGCAAATCGATGTGACATACATGTACGTTATTGTTGGTTTATCAAAAACGACTCAGTCGATATCGATAAAATTTAAAAAAAAAAACCACTTCAGTAGTATATTCTTTCGAAGTAAAAAATAATTTTTTGGATCGCTTCACAATTGGCGAAAATATCTTTTTTGTAACCTTTTCTTTTATTAAAGTAACATTTACCTCAAGTAAACACTATTTGACAACGTCGCTTCAACGGGTCGTTCCAGGCAAACCAGTTCAAATTGATTGCGTTACATGACATCAACATCATTGAATCCATAACTCTGGCGAAGGCCGAGACAGCTTCCGTCGAGGCCGTCTTCGCGCCGGATGCGATCTGATGAGATCAGGCGACGTATAGCGAAGGTCAGGAGGGACCCTGAACTAAGTTCTGCAAAACAACGATATTACACCGAAAGGAGGTCATTATACTCATAATCACTCGATAACCTCAATCAAAAAATTGTGATCTCACAATTTTTTGGAATTTTCGGAAACATCATTAGCATCGTTCTGTGATGTCTCACTGCTAGAACAAAGCCAGTAGCGTATTATACATAAGAGTAGGTACCTATGTTCTGCAAAACAACGATATTACACTTAAAGAAGGCCATCATGCTGATTGATCGATGATACATTGATTCTTGCGAACTGTTGGAATTCTGTAGAGTGTAGGTACACGGTTGAAGTCGGTAATGCCATTTTTGGCATAATAATTTGGCAAAAATAATTATCTCTTTTCAAATACCTACCGTTCTGTGTAACCCCAGTAGGAAGTAAACACACTGTGAAGACGTATGGGGTGGTATTTATGTATACGAAACGGCGATATACGGAGGCCATCTATACTGACTCTGAACTGGCCAAAATCATGTTGAGTGTAATTTTTATTATAGAAAATAGCGTGGTTATCACACATTTTAATACTTTATTTAACGGGCATTCACTCACGCTCATTTTAATAGTCATTAAATACGACTACAGTGCATTGTGAGGCGGCTCCGCGCGCTAGCACTCGCCTCAACTTGAAAAAGATCGCCTAATGAGATCGAAACTATAACTATAGTCGTAGGTATTAGTCGTATCTAATGGCTATTAAAATAAGCGTGAGTGCATACCCGTTATAAAAAAATACTGAATATTTTTTCTGAATTGCTAACATTTAGGAATAAAATCCAGCTGTTTATGTGATATTTTTCAATTTAAAATCCGTGCATAATCGATACTAGTCACCATCATCATTATTATCAGTAGTAAGACGTCCACCGTTTGAAATAGGCCTCCCTTATGGATTTTAAATAGGTAATTGGATGGATTGGATAAGATGAAGAGGCTTGCATTCAGCTAGTTCCTTCGGTCGTACTCTAAACTCACACAAACACACACACACGCTAAGCCTCGTACTATTTTTTTTTTGTTAATAGAACAGAAGTGCTATCATTAAGACGTTTCACTTATCAGATCCAAAATCAGTTCAGGCGTTTGCATTTTAGAAGGTTAGACAAAATTATTATTAAATAGATCCCAAATTATTATCCTCCATTTCGGTAGTAGGCTAAAGCTATAGGCTTGCGTTTGACCACATCTACACATAAATCATTTTACAATACCTATCCATAATTAATTGAAACAGGTTCTAAATTAACTATTTCATGCCACAAGTCGAACCCGATTCAGGTGAAACTAATTTGCCTAAACTAATTCCAACTATGTTTAGTTTCAAGCGAGATACACCTCAACTAATCCAACTGAGAACTAATTAAAATTACCTACATTGAAACGAAAACTTTTAAAGCGTTTTGTTTAAAGCAAAAACTACTAAAAGTTACCTCACGCGAATTAAACTGGGTAAGCGTTAAATGGTAAGGCGTAAGCACTTTGGTCAGCAGTTTAGCGTCAGCAAAATAATGTTGATTAGCTGTACAATTGTACATAGGAATATAGGGTTATTCTTAATCAATTAGCATCTTTGAGGGGCTTATTCTATACATCAAAACTAACTTTTGTTCTTCATTTTGTCGCGGGTGTACGATATTTTTCTATGGAACACAATTTTTTTTTAGTTTTGACATAAGTCGCCGGACAAAAGTTTTGATGTACAGAATCAGCCCCCAAACGGATACTAATTATTTAGAAATAAGCCTAGATACTCTATAAGCAAGGTTAAAGCAAAAGTAAGTGCCTTTATTATAATAATATGTATTTAAAACAATACTAACCGGAAAGCGTAGCGTAGAACATTTACAAGATGGACAGAAGATTTGTGTCGGATGCAAGAAGCTTACGATTTGAAATCTAAACGGAAGACATATGCCCCTCTGTGGCATCTACACGGAAGACATATGCCCCTCTGTGGCATCTGGATTTTTCACAGATCGTTGAATCTTTAGTGATAATAATTCAAATGATTGTAAAATATCATACAAATCCAAACCCGAATTCTTAATTCCGTTATTTAGCAACTTGTCCTTTATGCTGGCAGCATTGTCACTAGGGGTCGGAATATATAGGTACGCTGACGATGATAATGATGATAGAAACCAATTTTTATGATGTCATTAGATGCTTTACTATAGATAGATCATAAATAACGAAGAAATATATTTCTAAAATCACTTTACACTTTACTTGTATACGGGATGGAATTTGGTCCAAAATGTGTGAGATCTGAACGGTTCTGAAAATTACGTTTTGAGGACGGACAGAGAAATGGACACAACAAAATTATAAAAAGAATAAGAATATTTTTTTGACAATTATTGTTGTGAATCCATTGGCTCCAAACTAGTATACGTTGTATAATGGAGCCAATATCTTCTTCTTAAATAAATATTTTCATTAAATACCAATAATATAAACTACTCTAATAATACTCCAATAATAATATATGACTGCTTCAGTGGCTCAGTGGTTAGTGACCCTAACTTCTGGGCCAAAGAGGCGTGGGTTCGATCCCCACCCAGGGCAAATATTTATGTAATGAACAAAAGTGTTTGCTCTGTTTCTGTGTGTTATTTAGTTACTATCTATATAAGTATGTATTTAAAAAATAAGTATATGTAGTATATCAGCCTCTGGCAGCCTTATCACAAGCTTTGCTTAGTTTGGGGTCAGAGGCCGTGTGTACGATGTCCCAAAATATTTATATTTGTTTATTACACTAACACTACTATTAAACATCACATTTGAAGCGCCTGATCTGTTTACGTGAAGGTTCCTTGGTACCCTAGAAACAAAAGCAATTTTATTTCTCATAATTCCAGGCCGGCCTTTACAAGGATTAAGTAGGTATTTTTAGACCCACACATCCATTAGCCTAACGTGGTCTAACCAAAAATTTAACCAGCCTTTAAAGGCAGATTAAAAATGACGTAGCATAAAATAAAATTTCACTACACTTAGGCCTTCAAAGGTCCCACTTAAATATACATTTAGGGGTTTTATTGAGGGTCCGATGTAAAGTTGGCGCTTTCATCTTGTAATTGTATATTCATACGAAATGTCCTGGAGATGAGTGAAGGTAGTATAATGTACACTGCCAGGTTCTTTTATGGCACGTTGGGGAATGTAGCTAATGACATTATCGTATTTGACATAATATGATTTAAAAAAACCTAAAAAATCTTAAGATTGCATGAACATTGCATGATTGATTGCACGAAAGCCTATCGAACGACAAAGTAATTCGTAATAGACGTAACAAATATAAACTTAATATAGACCAACGTAAAATAAAGATAACAAGTGAAAGTATTTTCTGTATGGGACCTGTAATCTACAACAAAATACCGAACTCGCTGAAAGTCCTTCAGACTAAGTGTTACTACACTATTAGTGATTTTATGACTGACAAAAAAATTAATTGGAACACTATTATTGACTAATCAATCCATGACATTGCAATCTACTAACATAACATAATAACTAACCCATGACGTTGTAATCAACTAACATCATATTGACTAGGTAACTAAACCTGACATTGTAATCAATTTAAATATAATTTTAGAATTTTAATTTTGTAATAATAATTTGACTTAGGTAATAATAATAAATAAAGCTGCCAGTAACGTTGCACGCCTTGCATAGGCAAGTTTGTATTGAGTCATGATTATATTATATCTATACCACCTTTGTACATGCAAACTGCATTAAAAATTTTGACTTTGACTTTGAGAGCCGCAAAAATATAAACTGTAATAAGCAGTTCCTTGTTATATTTTTCACATGACTAGTTCTCAAGTTTATAATTCATTCTCAACTTCAATTTTACAACCGATTGATTCTCATAATTGTCCATAATTACCCTAATTTGTTTATAAAGAAATACATTATTTATTTAATGCAACAAAAACAGGAAGAGCGGAATAGAGATAGCAAAAAGCCATTGCAAAACAGTAAAACGTTCACAATTTTCCAACCTTATTCATAAATTCATACCACAGTCCATATTTGGGATAAAAAGTTGTTTAGTTCCTGAAAAATGCATAATTTTAAAGTAACTTTACCCGTGGCTTTCCAAAGGATACTTAAGAAGATTGTGAATCAACTAGTATTTTCGCCTTTTCGGTAGAACATCGATAAAATTCGCGGTAAATTTATGATAAAATTTACGTTTCGTAAAATCTTTTCAAATCTTAAATTGTCCATAACATCGTATCATGTTTATGTGTACGAGCTAGGTCATAGAAAAATTCCGACGTGCCAAACAAAAAGCCTCGCATTATACACCATAAATAGGTATATATACGGTAGGTACTGATGAACGAGATAAGTAATCTCGGAGATTGGCGCTTTGTTTGGATGCTTTGATCTTCGTTTGAGGAACTTCCTCTTCTTGAGCGATGTAAGACCTGATTGCTCAATTAATGGTTTTTATTTTAGACTTAAGTGCGCAATCAGCTTTAATATAATTATTTTTCGACAAAGATAGCACAACCGACTTCAATCATCATACCAAATCACATAAAACATTGTAATACATAAGTGCGCATTCAGCTTTACAATAAAATACTTACATGAATCTACCAACGCCTCTGGTGGATATAGTCCAATTATACTTCGTGGGTAGGCTTATGTTCAGCAGTTAGCTATTAATAAGTTCGCTACAGAAAAGATTACAGGTATATGAATATTCACGTCAAGATCCTACTTAATAATATTATAAACGCGAAAGTTTGTGAGTATGTATCGATGTTTGTTCCTCTTTCACACAAAAACTACTGAACGGATTGAGATGAAATTTTTACAACAATAATGTTTATACATGAGAATAACATAATAGACTATAATTTCTAAAGATATTGCGTGAAACGAAGTTCGCGAGGTCAGCTAGCTCACAATAAAATTATAACATTACAGTAATAAAGAAATTAAGAATAAACATCGACATTTGGAAAGAGTTATTCCTTACTCAGTTTTGACAAACGTTACGTGTGACGTCACGGGTGATTTTCGTTGCTGGTTTTCTTATACGGTAGTTCATAAAACAGGAAACGCTCTACGTAACCAAAATAAGCCTCTTTTAGAATGTTTAGTTAACTCAATAACAGTTATTTATTCATGGTAATTTTCTACGAATAAAAACGACAGAATCAATCCGCAAAATATTAAAAAAAAATCGTGTGATATATCTACACACAAAAACATACAGCTGAAATGCCTCCTTTTTTCTAAAAGTCAGTTAAATGAATAAACAAGAAGACGAGACAAAGAAGAGAGACCCTTTTTCAACACTTTTAGCCAATATTTTGTAACAGGGATAATGATATCTAAATTTAAGGCCATTTGATAATAAATGGAAAGTTAAAACAGCAGTGCAAAATTCCGAACCAAACAGAAACTATTCCAAATTCGCGTGTCATGTGAACATCATAAACAGCAAATCCAAATATTAGTTCAACCCGCCCCACCTACATGGGAGGTATTTACGTCCCTGTCACGAAACATTGTTACTATCCCATCCCAATTCATTACACTAAGCACACACTAAACAACCAACCACTTCATACACTATACCGGATTTTATCAAAGCGGTATAAAAGCGGTATATAACCGGTATAAGAGCGGTATAACCCTGGCTTATACTTAATACGGAAGCTGTAAAAACGGATCAATGTGATGCCGGTAAGATGCGGTATTACCTTGTATTAAGCGACTTAATTAAAAAGGTACTGGAGCAGATAGTGTTAAGTTGAGAGTTGGTGATTGCGGTATTTGGGTCGATAGGTTGCGTGGTGAATTTGTTCACGATGTCTTAAGCCGCTAATAGAGTTGAATTTAGAATGAGATACTTTGTATGAATCAGAAATGAGGAGATCCGCAGACGAACCAAGGTTACCGACATAAGCCCAGCGGATATGCAAATTAAAGTGGCAATGGGCAGGACACATTGTTCGAAGAACGGATGGCCGATGGGGCCGGAAAGTTCTCGAATGGAGACCACGGACCAGTAAGCGCAGCGTAGGACGTCCACCGACTAGGTGGACTGACGATATAATAAAAATCGCAGGAACGCGCCGGATGCAGGCCGCTTCCAACCGGCCTTATTGGAAATCCATGGGGGGGCCTATGTCCAGCATCCTACGGCTGATAGATAGATAGATAGACTTTGTATGCGGTATTACGCGGTACCGTTTACAAAACCAACGAGCTTTGAAGATGGCTATGCTCGGAGTCTCCCTGCGAGATCAATCAAAGTTACCGAGAAGAACCAAAGTTACCGTAATCAAAGTGAGTTAAAGTAACAAAACCCAGCGAATTGGCAAATGTCAGTGGGCAGGGCACATAGCTTGGAGGACTGATGACCGATGGGGTCGAAAAGTTCTCGAGTGGAGACCACTTACTGGCAAGCGCCGCCTAGGACGTCCACCTACGAGATAGAGAGATGATCTCATTAAGAACGCAAGATCACGCTGGATGCAAGTCGATTCCAACCAGTCTTATTGGAGATCCATAGGGGAGGCCAATGTCCAACAGTGGACGTCATGTGGCTGATGGATGGATGTTTATATAACAGAACATATCACTTGAATTTTAAATATTTTATGTGACAAATTAGAAGTAAGTGTTCCTAATTTTTAAAGAAGATCCCACACAGCTTCAGTCCCACATAGTCTTTGCATAAAGTTAAATAAGTTTTAATTTCTATAACGTACTGTATTTAGTAAATTACTGTAGATTGTATTAGGTTCGGGCGTTCTATTAGGTGTTAGAATACCTGTCAGAAGTACCCGCTTACTTTGTATAATTCTAGACTTTAACTTAATCGCTAACAAAATGAAGATTTCAATGTTTTTGAATAATCAAGCGTTACGTGGGCATGTCTACTAAAAATATAACTTCCAAACTTGTCCCATCATTAGGTTAGAATTTCAAACATTACTGAAAGTGGGGTGTTAAAATTCTCATTAAAACTAAATCACCAATAGTGATTCACAATCCTTGGAGCAACTTTCAGCAACAATTCCAAGATGTTCCTAATAATTAAAGAGCAGAGGGTGCTGTCTTAAGGGCCTTGCGCCGTTAAATTCCATAACAATAATAACTAGCTTGCTTTATCACAAGATAAGAATAAAATACAACATATCTAAATAGTATTTAACCTAGGGTAGCAAATGGCAGCCATATACCAAAAAACCGGACAAGTGCGAGTCAGGCTCGCACATCGAGGGTTCCGTACAAACACATTGTTAAAATAATTAAAAACCTGTCTTAGCATGTGCTAATGAAGTTCTTTTATATGATACCTACATGATACGATTTACTCACTTTGAAATTTGAACCCATATTTTGTGAATTTTTTTGTGATTTAAATAAAAATGTACAGTTTTCAGATTTATTCCTATATACGTACTCTGAGACAATGCTTTTCGCTAAATTTCATTGTCCTACGTGACGGGAAGTACCCTGTAGGTTTTGATTTATGTGAGTATCGGAATATGCGGTTTTTTACGACATAAACGGCTCTAACTTTTTCAAACGAAGAAGTTTTTCTTTTTTACAACTGCAAGATACTATAGATATACGTATACAGATTAAATTTTAACTCGATATCTTTACGCGTTCCCGAGATAAAGAGTCTTGACATACACACAGACGAACACGGACACACGGACAGACGGACAACATGTAATCCTATAAGGGTTCCGTTTTTTTTCCTTTTGAGGTACGGAACCCTAAAAAGCGATTTCTTCTACCTCGCTTGCACAATTTGCACAATTCTTGAGATATACTTCGTGGTGACAGACAGACGGACAGTAGAATCTTACTAATAAAGTCCCGTTTTTACCCTTTGGGTACGGAACCTTATAAAAGATGGCCAATAAAAATGAAAATTACGCGCAAAAGAGACAAGTTATCAGCGGCGCTAGGCCCTTAAACAACCGAGGGTGCGGTTTTAAATTCTCCCTTTATTATGAAATATTACTTTGGAGTTGAAGTTTGGAGCGAAGCCTGTTTATTATGGCAGTATTTGCTGCGCATCTCATACGCAGTGGCGTATCGTGGATTAATATAAACGAGGGCGAAGCCAAATCAAAGTTTCGAGCAAATATCTACTGAGCCACAGTTCCTAAGTGAAAGTAGTAAAATAAGTCCAAGCGCCGTCATACATACCGACTTAGATATTTACAAAAAAATATGTATAATAATTCACAATGACACGTTTTTCTCGAATCTCAACGTTATGACATCTAATTAGTGCTTGTAACCGAGAACTCTATAGTAGCCGAGCACTTGTAGTCGGCTTGCCTTACGACTAACTGAAAAGCCTGCCCACTACGAAGCTTAGGCTGGGTTTTGGCTCGGCTCGAACACATTTTCGCACGATTGTGACTCTATAGATATTTGCTCGAACTATCAAAGGGACCTCTTACTTTCGTTCCCAAAATCTATCAAACACAGCTATCTTACTAAACTAATGATCGATGAAGTCTAAACGTTTTCGAGAGGAAACCATGTACCGGCAAGCGCAGCGAAGGACGTCCAGTCGTCCATTTACGAGGTGGACAGATGATCTTATTAAGACTGCAGGATCACGCTGGATGCAAATCGTTTCCAACCGGTATCATCAGATATCCATAGGGAAGGCCTATGTCCAGCAGTGGACGTAGCAAAGCTGAAGGGTGGATGGATGATGAAAATACTTTAACTCTACATATATCACATGTTATTGAAAAAATAAAAATTGACAATGGGAGAATATTCCGCCCATTAGCAATAGGACGTTCACTGTTAGACTTAGGCCTTCCTTATGGATCTCCAATATGACCGGTTGGAAGCGGTTTGCATCCAGCGTGATTCTGCAGTCTGAATGAAGTCATTTGTCCACCGTGTAGGAGGACGTCCTACGCTTGATGGTAAGTAGTATCCACCTGAGAGAACTTTTCGACACCATCGGTCATCAGTCCTACATGCTATGTGCTCTACTCACTGCCACTGTCTGGACTACTCGTCGAGCAGAATAACGGGATGGGAGAAGATTGAAAATCTCAAGTACCTACATTTAAAAAAGAAAGGAAAGAAGCCTCGCGAAGCCCAAAGTGTGAAGAGTGTGTGTGAGCCATTGAAAGTTTCAAAAAAGGGAAGACAAGTGATTCAGTCGCAACAACTGCCTTTATTTAATTGGGTCCAGGACTCACTCGCTTTGTACCTGTTTCGCTTGCAATGCGTGTGTTGGCTCCTATCTCCATCCTTGTCATTCAGGGAGGTAACATCGTAAGCCGGGCTGACCCGAACCATAATCAGAACCATTATTATTATACACTACGGGACTAATCGCGCACTAAAATTTCGAGATAAATAATTACCTCATCATCCCGACGTTTCGGCTGAGTTGCATCGACCATTTAAAAACAACATATCAGAACCATACATGGGTATTATGTTACGTCTTCCCCTTTTGAAACTGTCAATGATGTGAGCCCTTTTCGCCCCCGCCTGCCTTCGCCACTGCTCATACGTCTCTCTCTGTAATGAGCGCTTCCTCGGTAGAACTTGGGCTTTCTGAGTATGGAACAATGTAAATAGATAGTTGTTTATAATTGAACTGTTGTTTCATATAGAGCGTATTGAGTGTAATGTTTCCTCGAAGTACAAATGGAGTATTTTGAGTTTGAAACGGTAGAGAGGATGGGATTTGACCTTTACAACAATATCTAAATGTTAATGGACGCTACATTTTTAGAAATGGCAATGCATGATCGAACAAGAAATAAGGAGGTCCGGAAAAAAAAACAAGCTATACTACGCGCCACACAAGTCGGCGGATGGGAAGTTATGCGCAGAACGCTGCGCAAAAGCAGAAACGTAGGTATGCGCGGGAGCCAGAGAGACGAGACGCTGGAGCACACCAGCCCGCCGACCTCGTGCCTCCCGCGCGCTCTCTACGCCCGTGCTCAACACTACGCCACGCGGCGTCGGCATTATGCAGACATGCGTATAGTTAGCGAATCACGGCGAAGTGTCATCTGCGGCTAACTTCTCATCTTGTGTGGCAGGGACTATACCCATATTTGCGGTTTAGCGAGATGAAACAATCGTGGGCAGGACCTAGGTATTATTAAATTGCTAAGCATTGATGACCATTTGGGTTCTAAAGTTTTCGAATGGAAAGCGTACGTTTCGTTTATCGCACTGGAAAGCTTAGCTTATGACGTTCACGCAATATGTCTCCTAATATTAATTTATTATTTATTTAATGTCCTGATTAGACACTGTATGCAAATTACTTTCCTCCGGTTTTATTGACATTTAATAAAGTAGTAGTTCGACGATCAGTAGAAAGAAAAATCCAATAATATTTAGAACATATTTGTGTACTTACCACATTTTATCAAGATTCATTGAAAATAATTATTTTTTGCAAAGTATGGCAAAACCGACTTCCATCGTGTACACAATTCGAATAGCTCGCTCGAATTGATGTATACAACTTTTACATTATTGTTGATTTTTCAAAAACGACTCAGCCGATTTCGATTAAATTTTAATCGGACTACCCCGGTAGTACACTCTTTTAAACTAAAAAAGATCGTGGCATTCACGCAATACACTAAAACTACTAACTTAGACTAAGATTAAAACTAACCCCTCTCCATTGTACATTCGCATTCTTTCAAATGTAACTTACATCATCTTTGGGTCATTAAGTAAAAAAAAACGATAAAAAATATATTTAAATTGGTTCACAATTGGCGAAAATATCGATGAACATACACACTAAAAATTACATACAGACGAACATAGAACCTCCTCTTTCTTGGAAGTCGGTTAAAAAATATGCAACCTGTAGAGGCTACAAAGTTGCTTCTCGAAAAGGAGTAACTTAGCTCGCTTGGTTCACAAGAACTACGGTATTGGATATTATCAAAGCTCAAATGATAACTTGACTGTGAAAACCGTCATAAAATTACACTTGCTGTAATAATTTACCAACCCGCACTGGGCCCGCGTGGTGGATATGGCCCTTCGTGGGTAGGACTGCGTCCTGCAGTGGACTATTAAAAAGGCTGGAACACAATATTTTTTTTTTTTAATCTTGGTGGTCTCGTGGACACCCGCTTTACGATTGAGAGGTTACAGCTTCAAATCCCGGTCCCGTACAAATGAGTTCTTCGGAATTAAGTAAGGAATTTAACACCACTGGCTTTTGGGTGGAGGTGAAAATATCGTGAGGCAAACTGCATACGTCCGTAGAAGAAATTCGATGGCGTATGTGAATCCGCCTACCCGCACTGGGCCAGCGTAGTGGATATGGCCCAATCACCCTTCGTGGGTAGGCCTACGTCCTGCAGTGGACTATTAAACGGCTGAAACAGTAATAATTTACCTTCCCACTATCTTTAAAGGTTACATAATTTCTGTATTGATTTATTGTCATAGGGGCAGAGAAGCAGTCGCCCGCCTGGTGGTACTATTTAGTAGGGATGTTCTTACACCTGGGGTCCCAATAAATCTTAGACGGCTCTTTGGAGCACTTTATGGTCTGTGGTTACATAATATTGTACTTTAATTGTTTAATTATTGTAAGTGTTATTGAATAAGAAGAATTCTATTAAGACTTACTTAGGATCCGATTCCCACCCAAGGTAAGCATTTATTTAATGAACATAGACGTTTGCTCTGTGTCTGGATGCTATTTAGGAACTACCTATATATTCCTAAATAGCATCAAGATGTGTTCATATTAAATGTATTTAAAAATTTGTATTTGTATTGTAGTATATCAGCCTCTGGCAGCCAAATTAAAAGCTTTGCTTAGTTTGGGGTCATAGACTGTGGGTAAGATGTCCCCTTAAATAATATTTGTTGATTTAATGTATTTATTTAGTTGTATTTGAAACACTAAATACCTACTAAATTGCAATTATTAAGAAAGATAGAAAAAGACATAAGAGTCCATGAATTAATATAAGACAAAACATAAGAGAGAAACATGCAGAGCTCTATAGACAGTAATAGACACCATAATTATATTTATAGAATTAGTCATGTAGTGACACTACAACACTATGCTTACATTTCTTACATTGGCTAAAAATACATAGGCTATGTTATATTACACTCATCATTATCAACAACTTAGGTACTACAGGTTTAATTCTAAAAATATCATCGGTTTCTTACCTGAGTACAATAAATTCACTCTCTAAGAAATGTTCATGCATGATGGATCAAATCAGCCAGCTTCTGTAGTTTTAATCAGCCTGTAATTTTATAGAATAATGATCGTAAAAAAAAACAACCAACATCAATTTTTCACTCCAAGTTGATAAACAATAACCAAAATATCTCGTTCCAAAGCAAAAGCCCCCTCGAGAAAAACAACACAATCGATGGGCATAAACGCAAAACACAAAAGACCAACTTCAAGACAAGCATAATCACATAAATACTAATATTAATCCGTCCCAAGAAAAGCGTTAAAATAATGTTAAAATACAAGCATTCAGCTAACGGCGGCATAACCGTAAACAGGCGTCGAACACGCTCTGCTCTGTTCGAGAAGTTCCCGAACTTTCTGGAAGTATTTCGTAACAAAAAGAGGGTTTGCTCTCACCGAGACATGATACAATGTCACGACTAAACTTTCAGGGGATTCGAAGATAGTATTTTTAATATCACAGATCATAGAATAGCATATTATTATAATTACACTTATCTTAATAAACTTTTTTTTAGAACAAGTACCTTTATTAACTACCACTAAATACAAGACTTACATAAAATAAAACTACATAAACTACTACTACATAACAAACAATTGGATCATCCATAGACCCTTGAAGATCTAAAGATAAAACAAATGCTAAAGCCCCCAGTTGGCAGCGTGCCCAGCATGCTGGCAGCATTGCCACGCTGAATGGCAATGCTTATAAGTTGAGCCAAAAGCCGTGTCAATAATTCATTACAAAGTTTTGCATTTTTCTTCTGAAGGAACCATTGATATTTTCCGGGTCGACAACAGTCTCTGTCTTAGTTCTATGTTGCGTGCTGCGTGTGCTTAGTTATGTGCTGCGTTATGAGAAGCATGTGGGCAACTGCGTTAAAAACTGTTTTTATAAGCTTAGAGTTTTATATAATATACGATTCTACCTAAGAGAAGAACTGCGTGTACAACTGGTTGAATCATTAATTCTGTCAAAATTAAATTACATGGATACAGTCTATGGTCCACGGTTATTATGTAAGACAAAAAGGCTTATACAACGAGTCCAAAATGCTTGTGCTCGATTTTGTTTTCAAATTCCACCACGATCACATGTAACTCCTTTTCTAAACAAGCATTCTCTTTTTAAAATGTTGCATCGCCGTAAACTTCACATGGCGTGTCTAATGTTCGGCATTGTCAAGTATAAAAACCCACCTTATTTATATGAAAAGCTATCTTGGAAGACGGCTCGGAAACCTCGCCAGTGTACTACGCAGCTTATCATACAACGGCATAGCTCTGCTTCTTTTAGAGGTTCTTTCAAGTACTCAGCCAGTAAAATATGGAATAACCTTCCTCCACCCATTCGGGAACCTGCAAAGTATACATTGTTTCAGACTCAAACTTAAAGAATTATTTTATAAGCATCAAAAGAGCCAGGAACAATTGAGAAACGACACAAGCGCTATATGAGAGTTAAATTATGCTAACCTAACCTGGACCTAGACAATCACGAGAATGTACCTATTAAACGTAAAAAATGACAAGTCTTACTTACCACTGAAAATTTTCTGTTTTGAATTATAGTATGGTAACCTTTTTTTTGTTTTTAAAAACAAACTCATTTTGTAGTCCTTACATTTTTTTAGTAATTGTTTTGTTAATTTGTTGTCAAAATCTGATTCACGGAGAATGTAAAATTCTAAATAGATTCAGAGAGATAATTTTTCTTCTTCTTCTTTTGTTTGGCGTCGCATTGTTGTGCATTTGCCAGTGTCAAGTATTAAGTTTTAATAATTTTTGTTTTTTTATCAAAATAGTCACTGTCGTAGTCACGTCATAGTCCAATAAAGTCGCGGTCAAGTCCAAACCTAGTCTAAGTCATACCTCAGTAAAGCAGTGGAGACTTTACTAGAGGTGTCTTTGAAGTTTTGGTAACAACGCGGAACGACATGCTACGTCACATTGTATCACTTGCCCACACTCACGCACGTAATTGAGTTCATAATCAACGAAATACCACAATTTTTCACTAATTATCACTGATAAAAACACAAGTTTAACAAAATAATGCAATGAGGCGACATGACTTTTCCGCGTACCCGCCGGAACTCAGAAAATAGATAAATAGATCTGATTGATTGCGACTCGCGTCACGTCATGGTCAGGGTGCGTCACTGTCAATTTTTCAGCTAATGTCAGTTGACATGTCGTATCGGATTTTGGCGTGGCGCGTACATCATATTTTCTGAAATGGATTTTATGTTTTATTTTTAATTATGTTTGCACGCTGTTGCTCCAACAATAGCCATATTGTTTTTTAAATATTGCATGAGACGTCACCTGCCGGTCCTGCCGGAAGACCAGCGCTGGTTGGTCCACAACCAGCATATGCTGAGGTGGGACCGGGTTGTGACAAAAATAAAATTAAGTAATTAAGTAGGATAACAATGTAAAATAATTATGAGTATGATTATTTTACATTGTTATATGATGTTTATTTTGTTTTGTTTTGCTGTGTTGTTTGCTTTGTGGTTTTGTTTAATTTTATTTTTGTCTTAATAAAGAACTGTCTATTGTCTATAGTTACAACGTGGGTGGTGGTACAACAGTTAAGCACAACGTGGGTGTCTTCAAATCCTGAATAAATAAGTATATTCTAGGTCAGTGTGCTACACCCCAGACCGCATTTCTGCTTAACATCAGGCAGTATGTAATCAAACGCAAACCTATAAGAATTATAAAAAAAAGTTTAAAATGGTGGACTGTTTTCAAACAAAATTACGTTAATTCGTTTCGTAAAATTTTGTAATAATTGAAATCCCGAAGAACCCACCACACACTTTTCTGAGATAGCATTACCTTATGCGAAAGATTTTTGTAATTGTGATATATGTCGACTCCCATACACCTAATGGACCTCACATGTAGGTACAGTACAGTATGCGTAATTACCTATACGTAAGTACATGTACGGCTTTATTTTAAACATAATTTTCACGTATTGTGTTTGTAACTTTTACAGTGGATCAGCCGGGGTAGGATGCGCACCCCGCAATATTTATTTTGACGTGTCAGAAAGATACAGAGTTATAGCGAAGTAGGTAGTGGAAAATAATTATTTTCGTGGTCGCATGGATTTTATGCGACCTATTGGATTTCTAAAAAAAGTGTTCGTCGTGTCGCATCGTGTCACGTCTCAGTGTGAATAGACCCTTAGGCTCGAAGTCACGCTCTTTAATGAAGCCTCGCGATAATAAATAAACAATGATTGTAGTTGTCTGCGTATTTCGAGACTGGCTTTGCTACTCACTAACTTACTGGCTTCTATCTCTCATTAGGTTTTCCTATGTAAATTTACTCTTTATCAAATGGTATTGCTATTTCTCACTTGTATTATGATATGATGAAAATGATGAACGCCGGCTGCACGCAGGAAAAAACATGACTCATTGTCACGTTTCGCTTAAGCTGAGTGTGCAAGCGAAAGCGCAGAACAAATTATAGAGAGGTACGAACAACTTGTGACGCATAAATGACGTTACCACGTAAAATTATCGTTCGTAAACCGATTTTAAAAATAACCAAAGTTGGTCATAAATTAAAGTAAAAGGAGTTCATAGTGATAATCATATTATAAACTTTTAAAAGTCCTCGTAATTTGCAAAGCTATAACCCATTTGTTTTTCAAGTTGCTACCGCGAGCTACTCACAAAAAAGTAATACCTCAAAACGGCCTTCAAAACTTCAATGAACTTATCAAAGATTCCAGCTAAGTATGCTTATAACGAGGAGATGCTTCAAGCCTTTGATACAATTCAGACGAGGATATTGCATCAACCGCGTTACTGTTTTCCTAATGTTGTTTGTAATAAATTAGGGAATTACCCATGCCAAGTTGCCTAGTTGTTTTACAGTGCTTGATTTGAAAAGACGAAATCGAAGAAGAAGTTGCATTCAACGCAGGTTCCGGTTTTAATTAGGATGCTTATCAACTTGATCAGTGAACATTCTACACTACGCTTGCCAGTAAGTGGTCTTACATTTGGGCACTCCTGACGTTTCCACGTTCTATATACACGCGACGTTTTATTCATGCTGGCCTCCCTATGTCTAAAGATCATTTTCGAGCTGTACACTTATAATTTATTATATTAGGAGACATCTTACACACAGTCCCTGACCCCAAACTAAGCAAAGCTTGTGATATGGCTGCCAGAGACTGATATACTACTTATACATATTTTAAATACATACTTATATAGATAGTACCTAAATAACACCCAGGCACACTGCGGCACCGCGCGTACATAGAGCAGATATAGCCACAGAATAGCGTACATAGGCAGCCATAGAACATCAATATAGGTTTTCTTCATAGATCTCCGATTGGAAGCGACTTGTACCCAGCGTGAACCCGCGGTCCTGGTCCATACATATGCAATATCTACAGCTATTTTATCTAAGCTGCCACCCTATATCTAAACATGCCAGTACGTCAGTATATCATCCAAATTTTCTTGCAAATTTCATTACGCCCTGAAGTTCGAGACGCGGGAAGTTACCGCGCGTCGGCATCGGAGAACTAATTTTCCTAATTGATTAAATTTTGACCCTCTTGATTAGATAGATAAGAGTAGATACAAGTGAGTGTAAAATACTTTTTAACTAGTAGTTCTTCGAACAGTAGACCTCGCAACTGTTCAACTGAATCTTCACAAGCCTGTAATCTTGACTTATTACTTGATGAAGCCGTGAAGTCCTCGAATGGAGATCATGGACCAGCAAGCGCAGCGTAGGACTTACACCGACTCCGAACGCGCTGGATGCAGGCTGCTTCCAACCCGCCTTATTGGAAATCCATGGGGGAGGCCTATATCCAGCAGTAGACGTCCTACGGCTGATGGATGGATGAATGGATGGACTCGCTCTTGGCTGATTTGATTCATACTCACAAATCTTGTTAGAATTGAGATGATAAACAATTTTATAAAATTTTACCAAAATAGGCTGATAGATGGCATTACAGCGAATTTCCCAATTTTCAAAGGAACATCCAATCCACGTTAAAAATTCCAATGTACTTAATATAAAAAACCTGTGTACTAAATTTCGTCAAAATTCATTGAAAAATGTGACCTGAGAAAAGCAGCATCCAGACAGACAGACAAAATCGCCAAGGTAAAAAAGAGACTGCTCACTTTGATCGGTTCATGGTTCTACAATGACATGGTCAAATCTTACTACAACAAATAATAGCAAGCCAGCAAGAGCCTAAGAACTGGAATTTCCGATCGTATGAAGACAAGCACTCATGGCAAAATATTGGGCAAAAAAATCTTGGTCAGTGTGGGGTGTGGAGTTCTTAAATGGATAGTGGAGACCACGTTTCAGTAAGTGCAGTAAAAAAGTCCACTGACTCAACGCATTATTTATAATATGCAAATCTTATGTATGATATAACGTTGATGATTATGACATTGATAAAGATAAGGAGAGAACAGGATTTTTTTTCCAGATTAATTTAAGGACTTAAGTAATCTGAAAAATTGATACAGTTATCGGTATGTATTTTTAGGGTTCCGTACCTCAAAAGGAAAAAACGGAACCCTTATAGGATCACTTTGTTGTCCGTCTGTCCGTCTGTCTGTCTGTCAAGACTCTTTATCTCAAGAACGCGTAAAGATATCGAGCTGAAATTTAAACTGTATACGTATATCTATGATATCTTACAGTTGTGTAAAGAAAAATCTTCTCTGTTATCATATAAAGAAGTTAGAGCCGTTTATGTCGTAAAAAACCGCACATTTCAACACTCACAAAAATCAAAACCTACAGGGTACTTCCCGTTGACAAAGAACTATGAAATTTGACGAAAAGCATTGTCTTAGAGTACACATATAGGAATAAATCTGAAAACTGAATATTTTTATTTAAATCACAAAAAAATAGGGCTTCAAAATTCACAAAATATGGGTTTAAAATTCAAAGTGCGTAAATCGTTTCATGTAAGGTATCATATAAAAGAGCTTTCATTAGCACATGCTAAAACAGGTTTTTAATTAATTTAACAATTTTCGATGAATGACGAGAAAAGTAAAAAAAAAAATGGCGATGATGATGATGAGTATAGAGATTTTAACAACGTACTTCCCAATTTTGTGAAATTTTCTGGATTTGTACGGAACCCTCGGTGTGCGAGCCTGACTTGCACTCGTCCGGTTTTTTTTAAACACCATAGATAAAAGATAAAAATTTCGCAATCTCTAATGGATGATCCACAAAAACTCAAATCCCAGCATTATACAATAATAATCTCCCCACATTTTTATTTCAGAAACATTTTGCCTTGTTTGGTTTTCAGTTTACGATGATTGGGAAAAATCCAATTTCCCTAAATATCAATTTATTTTTGCATTTTTATGTTTTTGTTTTTACATTTTAATTGAAAGGCTACCAAACACCGCGATTTATATTACTTAGTTCAGTTTTGGCCGCAAAATATAAATATATTTGTATTTCTGTAAGTAAATTGGACGCGAGTGTGAAAAAATGTGTTTAAATTTTAAATGATTTATGGAATTATATCTTTGAGTTTATGATTATTAAAACTGACCGCCAGACCCAAACAGAAAAATATCTGATACTCATGAGAAATTATTTATTTTTGTTTACCTTGATAAATTTGCAGATTTTATTTTGGAAATTCTATTTCATTAGATTTAGACTTCATTGTGTAGAGCTTTATTGTAGAGTTTTAGCTTAAGCCACACATAAAACAGTAAAATAACTTTCACAAATAATGAATCTACACTATTTTTGACCGACGAACCACCGGAGGAGGTATACAATTCGACGCGTATATATATATTTTTTTATGTATAACCACGCATAACTTTTTGTTAATATAATTTTACTGGTCAATTTACGATCTTTTTACTACATACACATAAGTTCGTATAGGGTGGCTAGCCCTGGTGTCAGAGTTTTTAGACCGCCTGAAGGCCTCTGAAATGGATAAACGGTTAAAACAACCGGGACCTACAATGCAACGTGTCAAACGAGCCACGGAAGCGCTCAGTTGGAAAATGCCGCCCATAGTAACTCATCCAAATACTGACCGTGCGGAACGTTGCTTAATTTCAGTGATCGCTGACAGCTAGTCGCACTACGCTACTAGCGCTACTTTTTACTTTCAAACCAACATCAATACCGCAACAAAAGCTTATCTCTTTAAAAGTTGACAGTGGGTAGGCCACATAGTGCAAAGAACTGATGGCCGACGGGGCCGCTAAGTTCTCGAATGGAGATCACGTACCGTCAAGCGCAGCGTAAGTCGTCCACCGACTAGGTGGGCAGATGATATAATAAAATTAAGATCGCAGGAACGCGATGGATGCAAGCCACTTCCGACAGGTCTTATTGGGAATCTATAGGGAAGCCCTATGTCTAGCACTGGATGTCTTATAGCTGTAATGATGAAAATGATATTAATACTCATATTTTAATAAAATATTTTATACTTCCATTATTACGCACATAAATTACTGCTGACCTAAGCCCTACACATATATAGAGTCATCCATGAACCATCCATCAACCTAAGGACATTCACTGCTGGACATATGCCTCCTCTATGGATTTCCAATAATAATAAGCCTCTTATCCTGAACTTTTTTCTTCTTTCTATGTGTTGTGGTTGTCTCTTTAGTTACAAAATATCTCTGAGTTCAGTGTGCCTCTTGGCAAAGGCCTCCTCTAACAATTTCCATTGTACTCTGTCTCTAGCAACCCTTCTCCATCTTGGGCCTGCCGTCAGTTTTAGTTCATCCTCCCATCATTTCTCATAATTTCCAATAAGGCCAATTAAAAGCAGCTTGCATCCAGCGCGTTTTTGAGATCTTAGTTATACTCGTACATATAAACCTTCATCGTGAATCACTCTATCTACTCGTATTAAAAAAACCGTATCAAAATCCATTGCGTAGTTTTAAAGATATAAACATACATAGAGACAGACAGCGGGAAACGACTTTGTTTTATACTATGTAGTGATAGTGAAATCGCAGGAACGCGCTGAATTTTACTTCAACCACTTTCAACTCTCCCTGAAACCTGCTAGATGAAGACATCAATCCATCTAGTTGGTGAACGTGCGCTGTGCTTGCTGGTTCATAGTCGTGGTATATAGAGTAGGTACAACCTTACTGTTATTGCGCCGTAACCACCAAACCCAGGCAGGGCGGGTGTTGGCAGCGAACTCGATACAAAATTTAATTCTATTGGAACAATACCCCTTATCTCTCGTCGGCGAATTCAGTATCGGATGGCTTTACTCTGCACAATGCGGAACGAAGGTCGATTTAATGGAACAAAGATTCATACAATTTAATAGCATCTTCTGGAATGTAACTAATTTAGATTTGTTTCTATGTAATAAAGAAATAACTCTTCACACACATAATTCTCTACTAAAGGCCGATTTACACATATTAGTCAAGCCGCCGTGACGTCACAGTTCCATCATAGTTACTTCACACTTACGACACTGTACCGTCACAGTGAAAACTATTCTATGGATCAACAAAATTCACTTCGGAGAGTGCGCTCAGGAGTTGCACAATCTGGTCCCACCTGCCCATTTCTTTTATCATACGGCTAGGCAGATGCGACCAAAGCGCCACCATTTTATGGTGGACATTCCGCGCGTTAGAACAAAGCGTTTCGAATCCTCATTCCTCATACGAACAGCCAGAATGTGGAACGCTTTGCCTGGGTCTGTCTTCCCGCTAAAGTAAAACGTGGGTGTCTTCAAATCCCGCGTAAATAGGTATCTTCTAGGTAAGCGTGCTACATCCTAGACTGCATATCTGCTCAACATCAGGCAGTGTGTAGTAAAACGCAAACCTACAAATAAAAAAAAACTTTCAATCAAGCGTGGCAATGCTGGGCACGCTGCCAAGTGGCAGTGGGCTTGAACATTTGGATTATCTTTAGACCTTCAAGGGTCTATGGATGATCCAATTGCTTTCTAGGTAGTGTAGGTAGTTTTAGCATATAAAGTAGTATTGTATCTTCAATGACGGTGACGGCACTAAATCAAAACAAATATTAAAATTCATCGTCCAAATATGTTTTGGCTGGGAATGGAACCCCGAAACAATCGAGTCATCATCAACATGTTACTACTACGTAAGAGTAGTGTAAGAAGTACCTATACAAGACTAGCTTTTGCCCGCGGTTTCGCCAGCTTGATATTTTAATTTTTGTGCCATTCCATAGGTACTTTATTTATCTATGTATTTTATTGATTCGGGAAAAAATAATCCTATACCACTTTCTTCTTTCTCTTTTTCCGTCTTTCAAACTATGTCCATGCCAAAAGTCAACTCAATCCGTTGTTTCGTGGGCGTGATAGAAAAACAAACCAATAAACATACTTCAGATTTATAATATTATAGTAAGGAAGTAAGGGTTATTGTGAAATTCAAAATTATTTACACAGGCAGTAAGTATGCGTTGGTAAAGACAGCAAACTTTGAATGCAAATTGCTTCCTAAAAAATCTAGTAATCTAGCGTTGAAGGTGGTGCATGTATACGCAATTTGCCTGAAAAATATTATTTTGTGGAAAATCACATCGCTCGACTATCCCCTATTGTTCCGTCTTGAGACAACTTCATTCAACTTGCTTACTAAGACGAATGGCATGCCCGCCTAAACCATTGACATATAGTTAAGTACGTTACTTTGTAATGACCTGGTTAGTAAAACTTTAAAGCTACAAATATGTTGTTACAAGAAAAACGAAAAAAATACTAATGTTTTCGACAGGATGTCATTATAATCGATACAATCGTCGGGCGTGGATTCGTAAGTTTACATATGGCACAGATTTATTTTCAAAGACATGTGTAAGTTGTCTCAAAATGTCCTTTACAGAAAACTAGTGGTGTGTAAAATTCGTTTGTAGATTCCAAAGAATTCAATGGTACGGGGTCCCGGGTCCGGGACCGGGTTTGAACCCATGCTTCACGTTTATAAAGCGAGTGTCAATTTTTAGATGTGATCTAGCGTATTTACTAACGTTATTTACTAGTGTGTGACGTCACAGACCAGCGCCATTACAGAATGTCGTTTTGGCGGGATCTTGAATACTTGATTTTCATTATTAATACAGTAGATCTCTCGGAAATATAAATTAAGTATGCTAATTATGTACTAACGAATAATTTAAAACGATTTCCAAATAATTGTCAAATAGCCTATTGCGTCTAGTACTAGAGCTACTTTTGACAGCAAAGTATTTAGTATTGAACTTTTTAACGGCTTATCTATATCGATATTTTTATGAACACGAAAGGCGCCACCTCCAGAACGCTACATTATGTCGACGACGCTGGCCTAAGCACAAAGTTTGGGAACTTGCGGTAGACGTGCCGTTTTCAAAATCCGTACTCCCAATCCATTTAACGCTGTGCCGTCCAAAGTTAAAACTCAGCGCAAACGGGCCACTAAATAACCATCGTGGCTTTTGCGTGCCACCTGTTGCAATAGGCGTTAGACATTGTTGCCCAAGGAAATTAAATAGAATTAATTGTTTTATAGAATAAGTTAAATAGGCAAGCCCTGGCGTAAGAGTTTTTAAGTTGCCTGAAGGCCTTTGATGTGACTAAATGGTTAAAACATCCGAGAACTACAATTAAAGTGTTATCCGAGCCACGGAACCGCTCAGTTGTAAATGCATCCATGAACGACAGTTGCTTAACTTCGGTGATCGCTAAAAACTACGAAGTCAAACTACGCTATAAGCGCTACAATACAACCGCTACCAGCATAAAAAAAAGATCAGACACACACTTTTGGAGAGTTATTTTATGTTTACCGGTGCATAAAAGCTATGTAAAAATAGTAATTATAGCCGCAAAGTCTATTAATGACATATAATAACATAAAAATCCCTCTACAACAAACTATCGCTGGCCAGTGGTATCTGAGTAAATGTCACGTTTGCGCTGACCCTTAGAATTGCGCCGCCTAAACTTTAGGAAGCTGCCTCCTAAAGGAAGGGGATGCACTTTTGGAATTGGAACGTGATTAGAAATGAATATTCCTGCATTTGAGGGCGGTATTAAGTGAGAATCGTGACCTGAGTAAATTGCTGGGCTTCTTAAGAAGTTATCAAAGCGATTCTAGTAAATTAGGTCAACTTATAATGGGATATTGGATATCTCTATCACGAAAAGTAAACGGTAAGTGGGTAAGTTTGTACAGGCTGGATGGTTACGATGATACATTTTAATGAGATGTGAAAATGTGATAGACATATGTATACACAAAGATATACGAAGTCAATAATGTATAGAAACTTTCTTTTTGTGATAAACATTTCAAAAATTGATTGCGATTTAGCTTAATTGGACAAAGCATCTGGGCCGGTGTCCCAGAGGATGCAGGTTCAAATCCTGCGAACGCGTCAATTTTTGAAATGTTTATCACAAAAAGAAAGTTTCTATACACCTAGTGTGTGAAGCACGATAAAAATAATTTCATTGATTAAGCAATGCGTCATTTCTCGTTAATGGTAAGAAGTTCTAATAATTTCACATTAAGTGACTGACTGGTTTTAAAAGCAGTTCTCACAAATGGCGCTTCCAACAATGTAGTAGTTGGTAAAAATGATAAACACTCACTAATTCGGCGTATACGCAGGGCGCGATTCAGCTTAATTGGACAAAGCATCTGGGCCGGTGTCCCAGAGGATGCAGGTTCAAATCCTGCGAACGCGTCAATTTTTGAAATGTTTATCACAAAAAGAAAGTTTCTATACACCTAGTGTGTGAAGCATGATAAAAATAATTTCTTCAATAATGTATACATTAACGACTACTTACAGGCTGAATCATACAAATCGGCGCATGTGAAGTTGCCTACAAGCTGCGCAATACCCAATCTGACTGAAGCTCACATAAAGTTATGCGCGTTGATTAGGTTTTGCGCAGCTTCTAGCTTACTTCACATCCGCCAACTTGTATGTTTCGGCCTACAAACCTGGAAATTGACACGTATTGTAACTCACTTATAGAAAAAAACCGGACAAGTACGAGTCATGTTGTTTTTAAGTCCTCTCCACAGATCGACACTATTTTTCAAGAATAGTCCGTGAAGCGGTGGAAATCAAAAAACATAAGAATTTCAACCGGGAGGATGGATTTAAGTTATCGGCGTCGTGGAATCCTGTTGTCAACAAATGCAAATTGCGTAGTGTAGGTAGAAGGACATTGTTAGATACCGTCAGTGTTGTGTGTCGTAATGACAATTTTTCAAGTTCTAATTGAATTGGCGGTACCAGCTGTTGCACATTCCAGTCTACCCGTGACCACGGCCGATGCAACTCGGCCGAAACGTCAGGATGAGGAGGTATTTATTTATCTCGTAATTTTAGTGCGCGATTAGTCCCGTAGTATAAAATAATAAAGTACGAGTCAGGCTCGCACATCGAGGGTTCCGTACAAACACTTTGTTAAAATAATTAAAAACCTGTTTTAGCATGTGTTAATGAAGTTTTTTTATATGATACCTTACATGATACGATTTACTCACTTTGAATTTTGAACCCATATTTTGTGAATTTTGAGGTCCTATTTTTTATGATATAAATAAAAATGTTCAGTTTTCAGATTTATTTCTGTATGTGTACTCTAAGACAATGCTTCTCGCCAAATTTCATAGTTCTTCGTCAACGGGAAGTACCCTGTAGGTTTTAATTTTTGTGAGTGCAAAATATGCGGTTTTTTATGACACAAACGGCTCTAACTTTTTTAAACGATTACTGAGAAGTTTTTCTTTTACACAACTGCAAGAGTTCATAGATATACGTATACAGTTTAAATTTCAACTCGATATCTTTACGCGTTCTCGAGATAAAGAGTCTTGACATACACACAGACGGACAATAAAGTGATCCTATAAGGGTTCCGTCTTTTCCGTTTGAGGTACGAAACTCTAAAAAGACAGTAGTTTAAAAAAATAGTATGTGGAGTCCCTCCGCGCGGAAGAAGTGAAACTTCGTAATGTGGAAATGAAAATAGGCAGGGGTACAAATTGATTTTGGAACGTTGATCGTTTAACGCAACAGTGATTTCATACTCCCTCCACGGTAGCGTTAAACGTTAAACGCAACCTTGTTGAAAACGCATTAGAAGTTTCACTTCAAAAATATTTAAAAGGGAGATTTTTGTAGAAACAGATACGTTAAAACACGATCTACCTAAAATCACCACCCTACAAAAGTTGATTAAGATATTTGAAACCAAAACGCAAACTCGTAACCGCGAATATTAACACAAATTCGGTTTAGTTTCCATGATCTAGTACAATATTCATATCCACTTCACCACTAAATCCTCCAAAGTAAATTCCTTACTTACGCTAAGAGGCAGCCACTTGGCTCTAATGTCAACCACTTCACCACTTCACGGCCATATTCTGCATGTTTTATGTGAGGATGTGATATAAGATAGAAGTTTATTCTTAAAGCACGTAAATATACAGGCAAGTGAATATATTATTTGACAGATTTCTTATAGACTAGCTTCTGCCAGCGGCTTCTCCTTGATTTATAAAAAAAGCCTATGTGACTTTCCAACCTTTGAATAGGCATGATAACTAAAAAAATATTACACACGTATTTTTTTTGTCAATTAAACAAAAATTGATGACGATATAGCCCGTTAAAACTCCGCATGACGTCACAAGTGCCATAGAAATGTATTTAATTATGGACTTATGTAAAAGTGACGTCACGACCCCACTCCCAAACTTTGACAAGGTTTATCTTTGTCATTTGATATTTGATTGACGAAAGAAAAAATACAAAACAAACAAACAAATAACTTTTTATTGTACACACAAAACAAACTAACAATAAATACATTTAATTAAATACATAGTTACATTGTTTTAACCGTTTAGCCATGTCAGAGGCCTTCAGGCGGCCTAAAAACTCTGACACCAGGGCTAGCCACCCGGCCTATACGAACTTACTTACTTTTAATAAATACATCAGTGAAATTCTTAAGATAGTGCAGCACTAGGCGGCCTTATCGCTGGAAGCGATCTCTTCCAGGCAAAAAAACTGAAAATAAGTGACCAATATGTTTTGATAATCTAACTTACGGACTAATCGTAATAAATAAATATTATTTTACATAGCATCATGCCTATTATATCCATGCCAATAATCAATTGTATCAGATATAAACTATAGTCCGTTGCTATGTTACAGCGTGAAACAGTAATAAATCAATAAACACACTTTTGGATCTATTATTATAATATTATTAGGAAGGATGCGAGCTACGTCGAAGCTTCGTAGCCGCGTAGCCGTAGAACGTCTACGGGTAGATTTAGTGATTCCTAGTAGTCCAACTGTTGGACCATGGATAGTTTTGCTTATTCGTGGTACAAGTTGTTGGACCACGTTTGCTTATCCCTGATCACAGAAGTTGGTTAACAGATTTCCTTATTTTGAAAGCTAGCCTTAAAAAATTATATCTGTCCTTATGTATACTTATATCTTTAAAACTACGATTTTGATGCGTTTTTTTTTATAAGATATAGTCATTCAAGAGGCAGGTTTATATTAAATATAATGTACCTGTTCGAAGCCGGGACGGGTAGCTAGTAATATAATAATTATTTTTTCGCAAAAAATCGCAACACCAACTTCCACCGAGTACAAAATTTGAATAATTTGCACGAATTTGCAACTATGTATATTTTTAATGATTTATCAAAAACAGTTCAGCCGATTTCGATAAAAATTGGACCACCTCGGAAGTATACTCTTATGAACTAAAAAATATTTTTAATTCGGTTCCTAATTGGCGAAAATATGGATGAACATATACAAAAAAAATACATACAGACGAACATAGCATTTTTGGAGACTTCCATAAGGAGGAGGCTCCTTATGGAAGTCTCCAAAAATCGGTCAAATAATAAATGAATAAATAAATATTAGACGAAATCTTACACACATCTTACACTAAATGTTATTAATTAAACGCAAAGCTAGTTAACATTCGAAAGGTAATAGTTTCTTACAGTTTCTATGCGTTTAAGTACATTTTTTATTGATCACAGATATTAATCTGTAGGCCCAGTAAACTTCTGATTGAGCCCACCACAATTCGCATTTTCAATCAGAAACTAGTTTCCCTAAAGCCAGTCAAAACACAGACAAGCAAGTTCGGAACTCGGAGCCGATTTCCACGCAAGACCACGTTCAACGATAACAGCTTCCGATCCAAAACTTAGGGAACCCTAAAAAGGATCTAATGTGTCGCCTCACTGGCTACGGAACTCTGATCATTTGCGGGCATATTGGTACTTTGTAGAGATGCATGACTGACTTTTTAGGTAAGAAAAGGTTTGGGACATAGATTTCGTGAGACGGGACACTTTGTCTCGATCTCCTCAAAATCATCATTCCTCGTATTAAACGTGTTTATTTTCTAATACAATTTTATCTATGCTAAAGTTGCCTAGAAGAGATTGCTGTTAGTGATTAATCCGCCAGTTAGACTTGTTTTTGGGTTTCTGTACCCAAAAGGTAAGACTCCGATGTCCGTCTATCTTTGTCCTTCTGTCTGACTGTCTGTCACCAGGCTGTATCTTGTGAACCGTGATAGCTAGACAACTGAAATTTTCACAAATGATGCATTTCTGTTGTCGTCATAACATCATAATTATACTAAAACAGAATAAAATTAATGTTTAAGGGGGGGGCTTCCATACAACAAGCGTGTTTTTAGGAGATTTTTGCTTGCTTATAATAAAGGCAAAAGGATTACGACTAAAGGGGCTCCAACGTGGTACGGAACCTTTCGTGAGCGAGTCTAGCTCGCATTTAGCCGATTTATTTTATAAGCTAAATGTAAATGTTTTTCTGCTATAGCTATTTATCTAATATCTCTGGAGTTAACAATAAAGTTGTTATCATCACTGGACATAGGCCTCTGCTACGAACCTCTAAATGCATTGGTTTGCATCCAGCATATTCCTGCATTTCCTCCTCACTTTTCGAACAAGACTCTGTGTTTAAAATCACAAAATAATTACACAATCTTTTCTAACAAGGCACGATAAAACAATTATTTTGCATACAAATAACACAGCACACTGTAAAGCACGCTTCGACTACATGAGTTTTGTGTTATAAGAGTAAATATTACATATAAGCGCCTCGCGTGTCGAGCATGATAATGGCCTCTCTCTAGCCCCTTATGGCTTGGAACGATTTCTCGTTAGGGGCAGCCGTTGTGACTTTGTTCAAGGCTGTCTAACCCGTGTTCTGACTTTGTTATTAGCTTGATACTGCCTGGAAAAGAGAGGAATCTTTTTGAAGTTCTGTCGGAAATATTGTACGATCTACGAGTTTTATGTTGTCTATTTTTATTTTCTCATAGCGTGCACTCATAGGCTAGTTTAACTATGAGTTCATTAGCGATCATCGAAGTTAAGCAACGTTTAGCACGGTCAGTCTTCGGATGGGTAACCGCGGGTGGCGTTTACAGCTGAACGCTACCCCGGCTCGGATTACATGTTAAATTGTAGGCTCCGGTCGTTTTAACCGCTCAGCCAAGTGAGAAGCCTTCATAACAGACACTAGGGTTAGCCACCCAGCCTATACGAACTTACCATTAATAGATAGTAATGTTCTTACATGTTTGTCAACTGACTTTCAGGTATAAATCATCAAAACCGGTTTACTTGGCCTAAACAGTGTTATTCGCATAAGATATACCTACTTAGGTACTAAACCGAAAAAAGATGATTCAGATCATTATTAAAGACAAGTTTTACTATATTTTATACTATATTTTTAGACAATTTTTGTTATATTTACTAAAAGGATGGCTAACCTGACTGTTCTGACTTTGTTTTTAGTTTGATACTGCCTGGAAAAGAGAGGCATCTTTTTGATGTATTTTAACGGACCGGACTTTCAAAAATGATTCATCAAAATTGGTTCATTTTTTGCCCATTAAGTATTATTTGCTTCAGATAGACTAAGCTCAGGAGGTGAGCACAAATAATATAAATATAGTTTAATGTAACTAAAAAACACGCTTACGATTCATCATTTTTTTTATTATTTATTTATAAATGCATTGTCATCCGTCTTTGATAGGTGTGCAAAGTTTAAAGAAAATCTGATCGCTCAAACTAGGTCAACATCGAGCTCAAAGGGGTTGATTACAAGCAAACTAGCAAGCAAACAAACATACAGGTGAAACTAGTAAAAGCGTGGTAAAAATTCAACTACCTTCTAAACGCTGCATTCTGAAACTGAAACTCAAGTTTGTCAGTCAGGTTGCAGGCAATGTTAGCGGTTTGCATCCAGCGCGACCGTATCATCATCATCAGTCTACCTTGTGGGTGGACGTCCTACGCTGCGCTTGCAGGTACGTGGTCTCAACTCGAGAACCTTTCGACCCCATCGGTCATGAGCCGCCAATCCGCTGGGGTATTTCGATCACTTTGGTTCTTGTACGGATCTCCTCATTCCTGATTCGATCTCGAAGAGAGACTTCGAGTATAGCCCTCCATAGCTCGTTTCGTGCTATTATTGAGGAACAAAAAGACCAAGGATTAAAATTCATATAGCAGTAATAAATGTATTCAGTAATCTATTTTTCCCTTTAACAGAAGCCCAGAAATGTCGTCTAGCTTTAACCGACTTATATTTACACCACGGGTACCCATAGGACTGTGACGTCATTTATTATGAATTTCTTCTTTTGTCGTGAATTTACCTCTGCTCTGTGCTCTGTGCTCGGGGTAAAATGTACCTCTGCCTTGAGGGGATATTCTGGACGTTCGGGATAACTGCTGTCTGTATTGTTTGTATGAGAAAAAGTTTTTCATAATTTATTTTAAGATTATTATGAGTGCAATATCTTTAAAATTTCTATAATTTATATCCATTTCGTAATTTAATTTTTTACCAGTGATGTTGAATGTAAAATACGGGTTTTTTGGAAAACAAAATATACGAGTTGTTCTTTTTTGTACAGGATAGGTTTTTGTTTGACATCTGGCAGACTTCAACGCAAAGTTTAGTTAACTTTTACCTTATGGTGAATTCACTAGGTCAGCACGTGATATTCAAATTTATTTGCATTTTTTGCAACTTTACAAGTTTTTGTAATGAGTTTTCATTTAGCAGCCATAAAAAGATAGTGTAAACAAAGTAAACACTTATGCACAAGAGTTCACTAATTGAAAACTATGGTGAAAATTAGTTGATACACTTTCTTGCTGAAACTGACCACTATATTCATTATTTTTAAACGCTACCTATTCACGGCCGCTAAATTTTCGTAAACTTAAAGAATAAGTAGTTAATCAGAAAAAGGCTAAATAAATTCAATTTTGCGCTCTGGCCGAGATGAACAGCATTTAAATCGCGTATCTTAACTGTAAGTACCTACGAAAAAATCTTTAAACAAATTCAGGTGCTTCAATATTTTGTAAATTTATAGATTAATATCATTTTGAAAATCTCTACTATATTGAGGACATTTTTTATTATATAGAGTGTTCGAGAATACCCCTCCTGTGCTCCGGGGTAAAATCGAGTGAGAGACGAATTCACTTACTAATGCAAAAGTCGCCTTTTGTTCCGCGAGGGTGTGGAGCGTTGAAAAGGGAAACTTCTGTTACTAAATCTGTTTTGTTTCAATACGTTGTTTTATTTTGTTTGGTTTCGTTAGTTCCAGTATTGAGGAATCGGATTTGAATCGTTGAGGTGCATGGCTACACATACGGACTTTTAGAACAGTTGAGAGTGGTTTGCATCAAGTGTGTTCTTGCAGTTTTGATTAGATCATTAGTCTACGAACGCTACGTACTACGATGTAATGGTCGAATCAAACTTTTTGGCGTATGTGAAGTTACCTGCAAACTGCACAAATTATCTCTGATGCGCCTCTAGCTTATGAATAAATTCCTACTGCGCAACCACTCGCCTAGAGTTCACAGATGCCAAGGAGTTTTATTCGGCTTATGTGCACTAGAATGCGCACCACGAAATATTTCTTTCGACGTTTCAGAACAAGACAGAGTTATGGTGAAGTATATATCTTCACTTTTTCAGATGTCGAAAATAGTTATTTTCGTGGTCTTTTGAGGTCGCATGCTAAGTTATCTGGTATCAATTCTAGAATTTATGGTTCCATCAGCCATCTGTTCTACAAAAAATCCTACACTAAACTTGGTAGGTGGTTTCCAGTCGAGAACTTTACGATACCATTTGCCAATGTTTCAAAAACGTAGACACCCTGCCCACTGCCATTTAAATTTGCTAATATTTGGGAAATACTATGGTTTATCTCCTGATTATATCTCGTAGATAGACTCTTTAGTCTCTCCTTAGCACGTACGAACATAAATTAAATATATATCCGAAATTCTGATCTAACTATAACTTAGAAGTCTATATTTACCAACTTGTCTCCTAAATAGTACATGCAAATACTCAGCACTCAAGAGATTGAATATGAGGTAAATATTGGAGCTCGTAGGAGTAGGTTTAAGGATCAGACTGAATATATTTACAGAAGAGACGTATGAGTTACACCGTGTAGTTTGGCGCGTCGCATGAACGTGAACAGATTGATCAATATCGATGTTTAATTTTTTGTAATTTTATTTAAAATTTAACGAGAAAATAAGACGTAACAGTACTTTTGTCTCAAAACCTGTTTAGTTAAAAACAATAACAATATTTTTTTATGTTATTATTGATGATCATCATGATATTCTTAGACTATCAGTGAAATACTAATAAAATAGTTGAATTTAATTCATGATAATAAGTCATCATACTCAAATAAGTTACCTAAAAATCGTTATTAATTTGCTTGTTGTTGCTTTGTTTTTAAATACTTTTGCCTTTTGCATAAAATGCAATTTGACGTGAGGAGTACGCTACGCACGATGCTAATCACACATCTCTGCATTGATATCCACGAATTCAAGTAAATCGGACCATATTTGCACAGTGTATGGGTGAAACACGGTTAAAGTGACGGATTTACCCTTGATGGAATTATACTACCTATACTTAGATCTGTTTGCACTAAGTAATATGTTTAACATAAATAGCTTTGCAAAGGGTTCTTGACTGAGTGTGTGCGTGAAATTAATTTTGTTAGTTACAAAGTCTTGTATTTGCAAATGTATTTTGGGTACATCATAGACTTGGCATTTTTTTGGTTCATTTTGATGATATATTGCCCCCAGTCCTTTACTAGTCCTTATTCTGATTATTACCCGTTGCTACATTGATTAAAGCGATAAGGCCGCCAATTAGAGACCTATTGTTTTGTTTTTGTCCTTATAATCTGTTTTTTATGTAATGTGGTTGTCTAATAAAGTGTTGTTGTTTTTTTTTGTTTTTGTTTTTTTGATTTGTAGGATTGGTCTTATAATAAACTTTTTAATTATAATGTTTCAGAAATTATCGTAAACTAAACATTAAAAAATGTATTGTAAAACCGCGTTTATTTTTACGATTATTTAAAATTATAAAAAGAAGATTATAGGACGTGTACTACTAAAATGGTTTTTGTTTTAGTAAAACCCTAGAAGTAGGCTATTTCTTAGTCATCTTAGGAGGTCTTGGGACATGTCAGCTATAAAAAATGGTTGTCTGTAAGGTCTGTTTACGAATGACAATTTTACGTACTAACGTAAGAAAATATTGTAGAATCAACTGAAACAAGCCCAACAATTAGGCAGATCGTGCCTTTCTATCGCTTGCACGTCTAATCTGTCATAAATATTTGGGGCAAAAATAATAATAAAATATTAGTGTTTTTTATTTTTTAGAGCATCACATTTACTTGCTCATCAGCAAAATAAACGACAATATCAAAATAAAAAAATTTCAAGCCTTTATTACTGCCTCCGACCCTTCATTTGGGCGGAATCACTCCACCGGGTCATTCCGCGTCCCATTTTACCCTTTCTAAATAAGGACATTTTGCCATGGTGAATTGTGACCAATATTTGAAAATATGGCTAATTAAGTCATTGTGTATTTTGAAAGGGAGATGAAAAGCCAATGCCGGTTTTTGTATGGAATGTGGCGCCTTTTTTTTTCGAGCGGCCATCAACCAAACCTTGTTTTTATAGTTCTGTATAGTGTAACAAATAATTATTATGAAATGCTGCAGCTGTAGTTTCAGTCCAAAAAGAGTTACATGACTTAGTAGTTTGTTTTGATTTATTTGTTTTTAAGGTTATTTTATCACCTAGGCGCAAGTTACGAGTTAAGTTGACATAAATAAAAACTGTTGAATGGTTTTGAATTGTTAGGAGTGAGATTGCACCTGGAACTATCTCGCCTTCTGCAAACCTCATCTCCAAATTATCCGTTTTTGTCTGTAATGCGGTAATTGACTATTTATTTGAAAGATGGTATGGAAGAAATCGCTTCGACAATGTCTTTGTCTATGTCTGTGTCTTTGTGTGCAATGAAGTGTTCATTCATTCCTTTATTTACCGTGTAAAATGCATACCGCGTAATATATCTGTTTTCTACGATAACACCAGAGATTTATAATCATAGCAGTGCTAGATAGATATCAGAGTCCTAAAACAACAGCCGATTCGTAGTTTTAAAACACTGGTCACCAATAATTCAAAACACGCTCACATAACACAAAGATCGAGGCGCGAGAGCATAGAACAATTAATACCGAGGCGACTCCAGGTTCTTCTTCCCCCGTGTTTGGCAGAAGTGAGGTTACCAACTAGAGCTATATATATTTTACGTCACGTCACGTCGGGTCCGGTGGCGTACTCGAACAGGCGAACGCGGCTTCGGATGGTCAGTCTCGGAAGTGTACACTCGACCAAGACCGACTGAAACGCGGAGCGGAGCTCTTTCAGCCTGTCAGGGTTCGTAGCGATGCAGAGATGGGGAGTGAAATCGGTAGCCCGGCTCAAGCGCGCCGCCGCGTGAGCCAGAGATCACGTCTCTAACATCCCCTTTGAAGCTTTGGTCGTCGAGCACGATGGTAAACGACGCAAGTTGGGCGGCGTCAAGCTCACGCCAGGGCAAAGCGACGCCTACCCGTGGTTCTAATTCCCTAATTCGAAGTAGGGGCGATAAGTCCTGCACTGACGTCCCGCATGAGGTGTTTTGTGCATTTCCCCCTCCAGCGTCTACCCGAGCCAGCACAGCTCCTTAAAGTAACGGAGCGTGGCTCTGGGCCGCTGGCACAACTGCTCCAGTGGCTTAGATGGTAAATGAGATGATGGCGATGTAGATGACAAAGCCGATGATAATGCAGAGGCATCATGCAACCCGTTAGCTATTCTAGTGTTTTCCGTGGCCTTGCAGTGCCACAGAACATGCACTACTGTTTCGTTTTCCTGCAAACAGCCACGACAAAGTGGGCTGTCAGTGGCTCCAAGTTTATACAAGTGACTATTTAAATTGCAGTGACCAGTTATGAGTCTACCATAAGTCGGAGGTATTGCCGCTGCAACCTCGATAGGTCGTTTGTGATGTTTCTATTTAGATTGGGGAAAGCAGCCTTAGAGTGCTTGCAGTCCTCCCTTTTGTTCCACATATTCTATTGTTCTTTTTCGGTATGACGACGCAGCAACTCGCGCACTTCCGCCGCTGTTGGCTTACAGTGTTTTGTTGCCTCCTCCCCTACCTGTTTTCTCGTGCCCTCTTTGGCAAGGGTGTCGGCTATGTTGTTGGTGTCGCATGACACTCAGCGGTAACTCTAGACCTTGTTGCAGGTCTTTTGAGTGCGTAGATAGTAGCAGCACTGTCAACCGTGAACACGATGACTTCTTTGGCCTCACTGTTTTCTGTAGCTGTCAAAAGCTCATTTAAGGGTACAAGTGCTTTTGCGGCTCATAGGCCCATGGCCTCCGCTTGCAAGGTTGTTGTAGTTTTACTCAGGGCCAGGGACTCTCTGAGCCCAAGTTCCGGCGAGTAATAGCCGCAGCCTGTTTTTTCCTTGTTTTTTGCACCATCCGTGTAGACATTCCAAGATGGCACTACCTCATTTGACACATTGTTCTCTATGATCAGCTCATACTTTTTGCTGTCTAGATGCGTTTTAGCTATTCTATCCGTTCCACGGTTTGCTTCGGGAATTATTTACCCGTGGTTGTCCGGTAGTGTGCCACGATGGTGGCTGGCATCGATGTTGAAGCGGCTGGCACCAGGGGCGAAACTCGACCCCGGCCGCCGAGGCGGGCACGCGTAGTGGCCAGGCCCGATGCGGCCTCGCGTCGCATAAGCGACAGCAGCGGCATGATGGCTGGGTGTCGTGACACTAGGCATCGCGAGTTGGTTGGTTGAAGCGCGCCCCGACCGAATACCAAGGCGTGAGTGAGAATTAGTTAATCCTTATTCTTTTGATTGCCGGGGGTTGGGGCGCGGGGGGGAGGGGGCGGTTTGTAAGTGAGAAATTGAAACAAACCAAGCTCCTGTGCGCGTTAGAGTACAAAAAACCTGATGAATATTTACAAACTTTTAACTCTCATAACTTTTCTCGGACTGAGGGTAGAACTTTTTTGTTTATTAAACGTTGTTTATATCATCTTATTGTACTAAAAAAACAAGGTTTGGTTAATGGCCGCGCGAATTTTAAAAGGCGCCAATTTCAGGCATTGGCTTTTATTAGGGCCTCTCATAATTAAAGATAATATTGTTTATGTTATATTTTAAGTTTTAATAATAAATCTTTTGCAAGGAGTTGTATTGAATCGTTGCTATATTTTACAGAGATACTAGATTTATTCAATGGGACATAGATCCTACTATCCTTCCTATTAATATTATAAACGCGAAAGTTTGTGAGGATGGATGAATGGATGGATGTATGGATGTTTGTTACTCTTTCACGCAAAAACGACTAAACGGATTGAGGTGAAAGTTTTCAATAATATAGCTTATATATCAGAATAACACATGGGCTATAAATTATAATGATATTATTATAAAAATCAAAATAAAATGCGGGCGAAGCCGCGGGTAAAAATGAGTAAATTATATTTTGTTTCAAAAATAAAACAAAATCAAACGGACACCTTATCATAGCTTCAAAGTTAGTTTTAGTTTTTTTTTTTTTTTTTTTTTTTTAATATAATGACAATACTACACTACTACTACATAGAAAGCAATTGGATCATCCACAGACCCTTGAAGGTCTAAAGATAATCCAAGTGCTCAAGCCCACTGCCAGTTGGCAGCGTGCCCAGCATGCTGGCAGCATTGCCACGCTGAAAAAATACTACTACTTTTCCCCGCGGTTTCGCCCGCGAGGTATTTAAATTTTTTGCTATCTAATGGGAACATTTTATTATTCTGGGATAACGAGTAACCTATGTCACTTTCCGTCTTTTGAACTTTGTCCATGCCAAAAATCAAGTCAATTCTTTGAACGGTTCAATCAGCTGCGTGAAAGAGGAAAAAACCAATAAACCAACAAACACACTTTTGGATTTATAATATATGTATTCATTATTCAAATATTTATTGCACCAATTAACATACACAATTGGTATATGAGTAATACAAGTAAACTTCAGGGCCCTGTTTTATAGGGCGTCGCAAATATACAAAAGTTAATTCTTACAGTCTACGTATAAATCTAACTCTGTACTATCTAAATTACTTATACACTAAGAAGTACACGTATTATCTAATTTATATTTTTTGTTCTTAAAATATAATAACATTTTTATAAAGTAGTTATAATAGTGTCTAATCAGGTAATGTCGTGATATTTTGTTTTATCGTCAAGATACTCTTGCACGTTTTGTCAGTTACTTTTGTTTTGAAGGCATTTTCGTTTGGTTATTCTCTTAATATTTTGGGGAGTTTGTTAAAAATCTTTATTATCATGTACTCTGGTCCTTTTCTAACTATTTCTATTTTGTAACGGGTTTGGTTGAGACAGTAAATAGATAAGGGTGTTTTTTACAAAAAGTACGGCTTCTAATATATAAATGCAGGATAGGGTTACACATTTCTGTTTTTTAAAATGTGGTTTGCAACGTCTATGTACATTCATTATAGTGCATACATTTTTTTTTGCTTTATAACAGATATATGTGAGGTGGATAGTAAGGAAGGATACTAATGCCACAGTATTGATATCTAACAGTATTGTGACTCGGCCCTGTCCTTGAACTATATACCTATTTTATGTAGAATAAAAAATAAAAGGCGAGTTGGTGGCCAAATGTAGACCACATTTGGATGATGATGAAATCGAAGTTGTAGCCAAAGATGCAGTATGTAGACCTATAGAAGATACCTATTCACTCTGGACTTGAAATTATCCAAATCTCTTGTCAGGAAACAATGACGGCGGCAGGGCATTCCAATCCCTGGCGGTCCGCATTATGAAGGAAGAAGCGAATCGCTCAGTCCATCCATCCATCAGCCAAAGGACGTCCACTGCTGGACATAGGCCTCCCCTATGGATTTCCAATAAGACCGGTTGGAAGCGGCTTGCATCCAGCGCGATCCTGCGGTCTTAATGAGGTCATCCGTCCACCCACAAGGTGGACAGATGACTACGCTGCGCTTGCCGGTACGTGGTCTCCACTCGAGAACTTTTCAACTCCACCGGTCATCAGTTCTCCGCGCTATGTGCCCTGCCCATTGCCATTTCAACTTGCTAATCCGTTGGGCTATGTCGGTAACTTTGGTTCTTCTACGGATCTCCTCATTACTGATTCGATCCCGCAGAGAGACTCCGAGCTATGGAGAGAGCTATCTCTCTCCATAGCTCGTTGTCAAAGTCTCAATTGCTCAGTACAAGCAGGTAATGCAGAGCTAGGCCACGCAGAGCGTATCATGCGCTAGGGCTGCCCAGTGCCCGCCTTCAGTATTTTAATTTCATCTACTTACTCTTTACTTACTTGGGTTTTTTTCCATTTTCTATCTATTACGATGTCAAATTATTATAAAAATGTAAAAAAAAAAGAAATTCTCTCTGAACGAAAAAGGATGCGGTCAATAAAATACCTTATTGTGTTTTTAGGGTAAAACGTAAAACTTAAACCGCACGCTTACTAGTTACAAATCCGCACGTTTGTTTGTCACTAAGGCGCGCCGCGACTAACTACGAGTAGCATACCGAGAGCAGAGTAATATCGAACTCCAAGGCGCGTATTATTCGCGGTATGATACGCGTTCCGATCGTTTGTGTGAAGACGGAATACTGTTAGATATCTTTACCGTGCTAATTCTGCCAGCATGGTGTAAGGAGTGGGCTACGCCTGTAGTCTCTCTGCGAGATCGGATCAAGGATCAAGAAGACGTAGACAAATCAAAGCTACCGATACTGCTATTGTCCACTCTATTGGCAAGTTACAATGGCAATATTCTTGATACATAGTTCTGTACCAGCCTTTTTAATAGTCCACTGCAGGCCTACCCACGAAGGGTATTTGGGCCATATCCACCACGCTGGCCCAGTGCGGGTTTGTGGATTCACATACGCCATCGAATTTCTTCTACGGACGTATGCAGGTTGCCTCGCGATGTTTTCCTTCACCGAAAAGCCAGTGGTGTGAAATTCCGTACATAAATTCCAAAGAACTCATTGGTACGGGACCGGGGATTTGATCCCGCGACCTCACGATTGTAAGGCGGGTGTCACTACCTCTAGGCCAACACGGCTTATTATGTTGTGTGATACATAGTTCAGGAAACAAATATTGTTTTTAAACTTTCGCGATTTGAACACATTATTATCGCGCACTAAAATTACGAGATAAAGAAATACCTCCTCATCACGACGTTTCGGCCGAATTGCATCGACCGTGGTCACGGGTAGACTCAAAGTAAACATAGTAAACGGGTAGTCTACCAGTGAACACGGTCGATGCAACTCGGCCGAAACGTCGTGATGAGGAGGTATTTTATTTTTATTTATCTTGTAATTTTAGTGCGCGATTAGTCCCGTAGTATATAATAATAACAGGAACAGATATTTAGTGGAGCTATAAAGTTCTCGAATGGATAAGCGCAGCGTAGGACGTCCACCAAGCATTGACCGTAAAAACACGCTGTATGCAAGCCGCTTTCAACTGGGTTTATGAAAAATATATAAGAGATAGGCTCATGTTCAGCAATGGACATCCGATGGCTGATTAATTGGAGAAATAATTTCATACATACTACTAATATTATAAACGTGAAAGTTTGTGAGGATGGATGGATGGATGGATGTATGTTTGTTACTCTTTCACGCGAAACTACTGAACGGATTGAGATGAAACTTTGCAATAATATAGCTTATATATCTGAATAACACATCCTACTAATATTATAAACGTGAAAGTTTGTGAGGATGGATGGATGGATGGATGGATGGATGGATGGATGGATGGATGGATGGATAGATGGATGGATGTATGGATGTTTGTTACTCTTTCACGCAAAAACTACTGAACGGATTGAGATGAAACTTTGCAATAATATAGCTTATATATCAGAATAACACATAGGCTATAAATTATAATGATATATTGCGTATGCGGGCGAAGCCGCGGGTAAAAACTAGTAATTAATAATATGTAAATCCTACTTAATATTATAAACGTGAAAGTTTGTGAGGATGGATGGATGGATGGATGGATGGATGGATGGATGGATAGATGAATGGATGTATGGATGTTTGTTACTCTTTCACGCAAAAACTACTGAACGGATTGAGATGAAACTTTGCTATAATATAGCTTATATATCAGAATAACACATAGGCTATAAATTATAATGATATATTGCGTATGCAGGCGAAGCCGCGGGTAAAAACTAGTAATTAATAATATGTAAAAGTATCACATAACCTAATCTATGTTTTGTTCTTCGAGCAACTTGATGTTTGGCTAATCTACTTCTCAACAATTTTGAAGACAGCGCTCTTACGCCCAGGTTCATAAAGACGAAAATGCTTTGTCTGTCTATTGTTTGCCCTGAAAAGGTACAGCATTCAATACAACCTTTGTGCCGGTATCTCGCTTGATACACACACAATGATGAATTTGCCATTTTCCGTTTATTTTGTTGTTATGTCATGAAAATGTTTGCTCGACATGAGATATTAATCTTTGGTAAATATTATGTTATTCATATATACTTGGTATTAACGGTAGATAAGATGTTTTGTGATGTTATCCGTAATGTACATATATTGTGTAATATTATTTGTATTATGTAACTAAGTCATAATTTCCGGTAACGCCTACATACGCGTTTAAGTTTATTTTGCGTAACTTTTATTATTTTTAATTTAATGTTAAAATTTTCGATTGGCCTTTTTCAAATTAAGCTCACATCGTTGATATTATATTATAGGTAGTATAGTACGTTTTAATAGAAATGTACATAATTATGTTATTTACAAAAGAAGTCAGGTGCTTAATAACCGCATGTAATTTTACATAAATAGTTTATTATTGAAAGAGAGCTTTCTACAGGGCAGGGTTTTTAATTTTAGAAGTGAGATCAAAATAATAATGCAATTAACTAACTTATTGAAATTTTTTAACTGATTTAAAATTACAGTTTTCATTGCTTAGAAATTAAGCAACGTTCCACACGGTCAGTATTTGGATGGGTGACCGCGGGTGGCATTTTCCAACTGAGCGCTACCGTGGCTCGGATGACACGTTAAATTGTAGGTCCCGGTTGTTTTATCCGTTTAGCCATGTCAGAGGCCTTCAGGCGGCCTAAAAACTCTGACACCAGGGCTAGCCACCCGGCCTATACGAACTTACTTACCTACTTACTTACTTTATTGCTTAGAAATGTCTTACATATGTTTATATCTGTACCAGCCTTTTAATAGTCCACTGCTGGACGTAGGCCTATCCACGAAGGGTGATTAGGCCATATCCACCACGCTGGCCCAGTGCGGGTTGGTGGACCTTACGTATGTAATCTTTTCATATCCGCCTATACGGCACACATTAATGTCGTCTTTAATCTAGTACCTAATCGTACATCTAAAGCTATTTACTTTTACCAAAACTATCTCTACCTTTGATCTAAACGAATATTTGAACTTGGGCAACATTAATTCCTAATTTGTATCTTCAAGCAACTTCGATAGACTAACAAGACTAGTAATTAAGCTAAACATGGCTGTATGAAGCAAATATAATATGCTAAAAGCTACTTTCAACTACCTTCAGCATAGTAACACAGAGTAATCAAATCACAGAGGTGTAAATACAAACTAAACTCACCACTTTGAAATTTATTAGCGCTTGTTGTAGTTATAGAAACGTGTTTTATGTCGCATGCCAATTGTTTTTTGAGAAAACTGCGACAATATTTTCTTTCAAAAACGTTTAAGATAAGAACAATTTTTTCAGTCGTTTAGAAAAATTGTAATATACGAGGTGTTGTTGTGCTATATGTGAAGACAAAACCAACCACGAAATCGCGAAGAAAATATCAGCAATTTTACAGCAAATCTTTATTGACTCTCGAAAAAATGTGTCAATACTACGTCAAAGTGTAACTAGTCAACCCAAACAGGCACATCTACGAATTTCAAAAATGATTTCTAATAATTCCTATGTGTATCTTATTATGACTTAGCTGAGGGATAAATAAGGTCGCGGATGATGATGTTGACGTTGAAAGTAGGAGTGCATGATGCTTTTAATTGGTCTATAAGGTACAGAAAAAAAAAACCGGACAAGTGCGAGTCAGGCTCGCACATCGAGGGTTCCGTACAAACATATTGTTAAAATAATTAAAAACCTGTTTTAGCATGTGCTAATGAAGTTCTTTTATATGATATCTTACATGATATGATTTACTCAATCTGAATTTTGAACCCATATTTTGTGAATTTTGAGGTCCTATTTTTATATGATTTAAATAAAATGTACAGTTTTCAGATTTATTCCTATATGTTTACTCTGAGACAATGCTCTTCGCCAAATTTCATAGTTCTATGTCAACGGAAAGTACCCTGTATAGGTTTTGATTTTTGTGAGCGTTGAAATATGCGTTTTTTACGACATAAACGGCTCTAACTTTTTTATACGGTAACTGATAAGTTTTTCTTTTACACAACAGCAAGAGTTCATAGGTTTACGTAGATAGTTTAAATTTCAACTCGATATCTTTACCCGTTCCCGAGATAAAGAGTCTTGACATACACACAGACGGACAGACGGACAACAAAGTGATCCTATAAGGGTTCCGTTTTTTCCTTTTGAGGTACGGAATCCTAAAAACAGCGATTTGCACTCCAGAAGTGCCGGCAGGAGTGAAAACTGGCTCTCTCCGTCTTACGAATTTTCGTTCACCTCACGTGTCCTGACGCGAATTTAACATTTTTCACCAATTGACGCGATTTTACAAAAAGTGCACAACGCCGTTAAAGAAGTTTTAACTTTAAAAAATCTGTACATGTGCAGTAGCCGTTTTACAAATGATGAAATTTTTGATGATTAGTTATAGTTATCTATAAGTTTTGTAGCAAGGTAAATAAATAAATATATTAGGGACATCAAACGGCTTCTATCCCCAAACTAATCAAAACTTATGATATGGCTGCCAGAGACTGACTGATATCATATTACATATATATATATATATATATATATTTTTTAAATACATACTTACGTATATAGATAAAACGCCCAGTAACAGAACAAACATCTATGATCATCACAAAAATCGGAATTTCAGCACAATTTTCAGGGTTACTAACCACTGAGCCATTGAGGATGTCTATTGTCTATCCAAGGAGTTATCCATCTGTAGCTTTCACTATTTTGCGCGTCCCGTGTCTACCGTCTGGTCTATTTTCGTCGCGCACCATGTGGAAAATCAAAGGGTGGGGGCAGCCATCCGTGGCGGCAGCGCCATCTGCCGCGCGACACTTGGACTGCGGATGTAATGTTCAGGGTAAACGGACTTTTCTTAGCTTATTAAGCCCTTACGAGCTTAGTGGACAGACCTGGTGTTAGTTTTTGGGTTATTAGGGCTTTTGACACGGTAAGCAGTTAAATTAGATCGGGTTGCCCAATTTGACATTTGTGTGATATCGGAGAGCCAGCAGTCATAGCATAGTTTGTATTAAAGAGTATAATAATATAGGTTTATCGTCAAACTATGCTATGACTGCTGGCTCAAATGTCAAATTGTGTTTTTTTTCACACAAGTTTTACTAAACGATCATCTAAGTTAACTTCGATCAGCATGGTCAATTTTATGATGGATGACCGAAGGTGATAGAAACGCTAGAGAGGCGCTGTTTTTTGAAGTTTTGCATTTTTAATGTAATGTAGCGTTTTTTTTTTACTTTTAAAATGATGAGTCATATTTTAGTCTTGAAGATGCTATTTGCTTTATTTTTTGTGTCTTATTGTTGTAGTATTCTTAAATCAAAGGGTTTTTGACCCCACCCTTTGATTTAAGAATACTACAATAATAAGACCATCATCATCGGCAGCGCCATCTGCCGCGCAGCACTTGGACTGCGAATGTAATGTTCAGGATAAACGGACTTTTCTTAGCTTATTAAGTTATAAAGGCTATAAATATATTTAGCGTCAGATCTAAATCTGACGACTTCTGAAATGGTAAATAACTTAAATAATACAGTCCGAACAAACGACGCCCAAAATTTGACGTGTCATCAGACTCATAACAGCTGTCATAGCGTAGTCTTATTTTCCTCTATATTATTATACTCTTTGCTAACTAGGTTATTTATTGAGCGATCACAAAAGCTAAGCAACGGTCGTCACAGTCACTTTTAAGATGGGTGGCCGCGAGTGGTGGGCTCTAGATTGTTTTATTGAGGATTTTATTTCAGCGACATCTGGACTGCGGATCTTTAAAATTAGCGGACTTTGTCTTAGCTTCTAACGTATTAACTCTACATTTCCGGTGTTACACTTTAAGACTTTCCTTTTCCCAAAAATAAAAATTGTACAGAGGAAATTAAGTCAGTTGTAATAATATTTTTGACTTATGTATTTAAAGCGCTAATGGTTACCATATGAATCACTAGAGTGAGCCACTGCCTTTTTGAATAAAAAATGTGTAATATTTTCATTTATGTCTAGTTTCAATAATCACTTAAACATTATTAATATTCAGTTAAAGAATCACCATCTTTAAGTAATAATTAAGATATATTAAGTTTTTAATATTTAATATGAACAAACCTAGTGTTTTAGATTGGATGAATCAAAATGTTAGGCGTCTTTAGCGTTTTTTATCGCTTTCTGGGTTGGCTTAATACTAAAAACATATTGATAATGATGATAGTGAATCATTCCTTTTTGATTTAGTACATTTTTTGAATAACCACGTAGAGACGTAGGTATTATATTCTTCAGTAATAAAAGTACTAGCTAATTTGTAATGATGATTGCTACAATTAATCCAAACAGATGTTTTACAATGTTTTATTATTCATATTACGTTCTCAGCTTCACATATATTAATCTCGTAGATTTAGGCATGAAAATTCTAACTTTATCCATATGTTACATGTAACACGCTCATTATTACCACCGTTAATATGTAACAACAATATTACTTCACGTGTAGCATGTTTATTACAGTAATTATTCGAATAAAGCGCTTTAAGAGAATAAAGCGGTTTATGAGCGATGAAGCTTTGGAGATTAGAATGACAATGACTGATTTTTAACCCTCGGCGAAATCAAGAGCAATTTTGTAAGTTTTATGTGACTTTTAAATATAATTTAAACTCATATATTCGTGCTTATATTTGCTTATATTACACCAGCGTAGCGTTCTCCGCGAGTAGATTTTTGATGAGAAACAGCAAGTTTATAATTTTAACTGTTATTGACTATCTTTTTCAAGATCTAAGTTCTAGCGCGCGGGATTATCACTCACTTACTGTGCTTATGTGAGTGTTTATGTGACCGTTTCTCTCTCTGTGGAATTGGAAACGATGATCTGATTTTAATGCATTTTTTGTTTGAAAATAGACGTAATATATCCTATCCTACTAATATTATAAACGCGAAAGTTTGTGAGGATGGATGTATGGATGTGTGTTACTCTTTCACGCAAAAACGGATTGAGATGAAACATTGCAATAATATCTTAATATATATAAATCTCGTGTCACAATGTTTGTCCTCAATGGACTCCTAAACCACTCAACCGATTATAATAAAATTTGCACACCATGTGCAGTTCGATCCAACTTGAGAGATAGTGTAAAAATCCCCCCCATATATTAAATATATAACCCCATAGATATTTACGTCTCTATATATGTTTACCCCAAAATGATTTAAATAATGTTACCGTCTAACCACGACCTACCTACCATGCTGACTAAAGTTATTCTTACTTAAATTTAAACCTAAAGCTATGTACTAACTAATTATGAACTAAATATGGCCAATGATCGTTTAGTGTGAACCCAACGTTGTGATCCGCAAAACCCAGATTATGGTGATTTTGGAAACTACCTAACCAATACTTAAACAACCTAAAATTCTAATACTCACTACATAATGACCTACAGCTAGGATATTTCTAACGCATTATAAAACTCATACTCATATTGACTACTTGGGGACCGTAAACCTAAAGAGTCAAGATTTCCCATTTTACACAATTTCCTTAGAGCTATCAAGAGAACATAATACTAATTCCTAAAGGAGAGAGTACAAATATTAAGATGATGAATAAACACTGCTTCAAATGGTTCAAGAGACAGTTATGAAATCACTTTCCTCAGGATTAATAAAATTGATAGAATCCTTGGGAATTATAACTTTAAATGGAAAAATATTGTAAATATTATAGCATAACAACAGATATCACGGCATAGGTAAAGCGCCCCTCCACCGCGCCAAATAGTCTCCCTCGTCTGACCTGACTTGGGCAGGAGTCCTCCGTATTGTTGTTATGAGAACAGCCAGAAGGGCTATACTACTTTTGTCAATGCTGTCTGTCTGTCATGTCTTCACAAAAGGGGGCAAGACTATCTTTTTTGCAAATTGTCCCAATTTTCGGTTACGGTGTCCGAAGCCCCTAATGGAGGAACCCAGGTTCCTCCATTTTCCCCAAAATTAACCTCATATGGTGATATATGAGGGATCCGATCTAAAGGTTAACTGTGGGGTTTCCCTAAGTCCCAAAGAATGGAACCAAGAGAATCCCCTAGACCCTATGGAAGTTACCTACCTACCTAGGCTATTTCCCTACCTATATTTTCACAGCTAGCTAAGAGAACCTACGTCTCTAGTATAACCGTCTTAACATCAAAGGAATTACATCAAAGAATATCCAAAACTTAGTTAAATATAAACGATAGTACAATTTAGAGTCTCTCACTCTAAGAATCGGAATGCTCATCAAGGACAGTCAAAGTGTGATTATATTTATAGTTCTCTGCTTGTAGAAAGACTTTACTTATTAATAAGTTAAATTTAGTAACAGCTTCAAGCCTTTGGTTCATAGTCAGTAAATTGAACTTCTCTGTTATGTGGAATGGTTCACCCGCCATACGGTCGAGAGGTTACTGATTCCCAGATCGATGGTCTGTTTTTAGAGGCATTTACAGCTAAAAACCCCAGCCCTGACGCCACTCAACTCTTGTGAATAAAATATCTAAAATAGCTAAAATTGAATGATGAAATATCTGTGTAAAAGCAGAGTCAATTCTAAAAACTCCTTTGATACCAACTATCCTTTGATAGGACCTTCAGATTTCTTACATAATGTAATTATGTCTGTACTACTAACTTGAGTACTCTAAATATTACAATATTTAGAAAATGCACTATAACAATGTATAGTTGTTAGTTCTGAACATTAAAATCATTCATATAAAACATGTTACACAAATATGATCGTAAACATGGGACAATCCCCGTTAAAGATTAATACACTTTAGTAAATCTCCAAATATTGGTACTATGAATTTGAGTACACTAAACGCTTCGAGTACGCTAAAAATACGTATGATTTTTCGAAGATTAAAACATATATTTCAAATCCGGGTATTTCACGTAAACAAATATCATCAAGATAAATAAATGTAGGTACAATCATAAATCTTCAAGGTTCCGTTGAACTTTGGCATACGCCATAATCGCAGCGCAGTAATCAAATTAATATTACACTCCGCAATATTAAAAATAAGGCGCTTAATATAATCCGTTTAGGTATAGGAAAACACATATATTTCAAATAAGAAAGTCCAAACCTGCAAATGGGCACAGTAAGAACAAGCAAGCACACAAATAACAAATCAACAATACAAATAAAAAGTAAGATTGTGCGTAAGAGATTGAGGGTATCCAATCAAAAGATTCTTTGAAATAAATCAAGTATTTTTAAGGTCCAACTAAATACACGCCAGACTTAAAATGAATAATGTAGGTATTTTGTAAATGTTTAAAAGTCTTATACTTTTACAAATCAATCTCCCACAAATAAATCGGAATTGCCTCACCAAATGATCCATCCTATGGCTCTCGTCCTCGTAGCCCGCTAGCTTTCCCTTCCAAAGTAGTTCAGTGGCACGCTGGAAATATGCCCGTTCCTTAGCTTCAAAGTCCAGCGCTGCATCGAACCGTCTTCAGGTTGCACTTAGCTGTGCCAATCTGGCTTATCAAACGTTTATGCAAATCGAACAAAATCAATCCGCAAGTTTCTCCTTTAATTTGCACTATATTTCATTATAATTTCACTTTTATAAAACGATCCGCACTGAATTACACTATAACAAAGCCGATGTCACTAATTTTCACTTTTCCGATAGTTCTAACAAAGATTTGACAACGCGAAATAAAACTCCCGATAATCCATCAGAGAAATGGCCTCCGAACTAAACTGTGTATTATTTCCATCCGAGGTACGGCTTCTCGAATTCCCGACTTAAACTGTCCCGGAGCTGGTTCCCCCAAGCAAGAGAGGGAAGCCACGCCAGCAGCCTGTTTTATACTCATTTCACAAGCTCCCGCCATGCCTTACCTTCGCCGCTCGATGTAAACATTCACAACGACCAATAGGGAACGAGCAAGATGGCGGGCACGGCGGTAGTCTCCATTTTACACTACTTTTTATACGTAAAACCATCTTAAGGCAATGCGATTTCCATACAAATTTCACTTGAACTTATTTCGTAACCTGCTATGATTTTCAACTTATCATTACTTAAGATATGCCTAATCTAGGCTTTTACATTCGCAATTTCAATAATATAATCATTTTATAGCCGAGAAATACATTATTTCAATCCAAAAATTTTGTCTTATTTTACATTTGTAGTAGTGCAAGTTTTACTAGCACGTCATAATAGCTGACGTAGATTTTCATGATTTTGAATTCTAAGAACGACGTTGTCAGACTGTGCAATGCAAGAATAAAGCGTCGCTATATCGCTGTGTTGGCGCGACGCGACGTTGCCGCTTCGCGTAAAAACATTTTTAGCATATAATCAAAAGTACAAAAACCAAGTTGTTTTCTTTATAAGTTATTTAGTTTTACCTGTCCTGATGTCCGCTTACCGACTGAGCTGAAATTTTGCATACATGTGTAAATCGCGTGACAATGCCAAATTATGATGATATAGTGCTGAGCTGATGATGGAGCTGGATGGAGGTCAAAGGAACTTCACAATGAAATTACACAACCTCAGAGAGATCATCGTAGAGCATCGTAGAGTTTGACCTTTTTTGAATCGTCTTGACGAGTAGTTTGTTTTTCAATGGTAACCAGGGTCAGATGATGGAGCAGGCAGAGTCATATGAACTCGGTATTGACATGACATAACCCCACCGAGTTTTAGCTCGTTTGATTAGTGTTGGCGAACAATTTATTTTTAGATGGTTGTCAGGCTCTGATCTGATGAACTCAGAAAATAAATGACGCAACCCCATCGAGTCTCGGCGCGTTTGTTTTGTCTTGACAAGCACTTTGGTGCTAGATGGTAACCAGGATCTGATGATGGAGCTGGAAGGTGGATTTAGAAACTCAGTAATAAAACGACATAGCTCCATCGAGTATGGACTTGTCTGATTTTCTGGTCAGGGTCTGGTGATGGAGCCATAGGAACTCAGTGATTAAATGACATAACCTCATCGAGTATGGGCTCGCTAGCTTGGCCTTGACGAGCACTTTGGTGCTAGATGGTAACCAGGGTCTGATGATGGAGCTGGAAGGTGGATTTAGGAACTCAGTAATGAAACTACATATCTCTATCGAATATGGACTCATCTGATTTATCATGACGAGTACTTAGGTACTAGACGGTAACCAGGGTCTGATGATGAAGCTGGAAGGTGACCATAGGAACTCGGTAATTAAATGACGTCACCCCATCCAGTCGGGTCGTTCCCGTAAGTTCTACCATTAGTTCTACTAGTAGAACTAGCGGCATTACAGGTGTCACAGTAACAGCTGTCAAAGTGACAGCTGTCAAATTTCAAAGTGATTTATCTCGGTTATTATCGATTGTAGAACACTGCTGTTTTTACAAAAGTGATAGAGCTCGACAAGATCTACATTTCGGATGACAGCTGTCAAACTTCAAAGTGATTTATCTCGGTTATTTTCGATTGTAGAACACTGCTGTCTTCACAAAAGTGATAGAGCTTGACAAGATCTACATTTCGAATGACAGCTGTCAAACTTCAAAGTGATTTATCTCGGTTATTATCGATTGTAGAACACTGCTGTCTTCACAAAAGTGATAGAGCTCGACAAGATCTACATTTCGGATGACAGCTGTCAAACTTCAAAGTGATTTATCTCGGTTATTTTCGATTGTAGAACACTGCTGTCTTCACAAAAGTGATAGAGCTTGACAAGATCTACATTTCGAATGACAGCTGTCAAACTTCAAAGTGATTTATCTCGGTTATTATCGATTGTAGAACACTGCTGTCTTCACAAAAGTGATAGAGCTCGACAAGATCTACATTTCGGATGACAGCTGTCAAACTTCAAAGTGATTTATCTCGGTTATTATCGATTGCAGAACACTGCTGCCTTTACAAAAGTGATAGAGCTCGACAAGATCTACATTTCGGATAACAGCTTTGAAATTTGACAACTGTCATCTCAAATGTAGATCTCGTCGAATTCTATCACTTTTGTCAAGACAGCGGTGGTCTACAATCGATAATAACCGAGATAAATTACTTTGAAGTTTGACAGCTGTCATCCAAAATGTAGATCTTGTCGAGCTCTATCACTTTTGTGAAGACAGCAGTGTTCTACAATCGATAATAACCGAGATAAATCACTTTGAAGTTTGACAGCTGTCATCCGAAATGTAGATCTTGTCGAGCTCTATTACTTTTGTGAAGACAGCAGTGTTCTACAATCGATAATAACCAAGATAAATCACTTTGAAGTTTGACAGCTGTCATTCGAAATGTAGATCTTGTCAAGCTCTATCACTTTTGTGAAGACAGCAGTGTTCTACAATCGAAAATAACCGAGATAAATCACTTTGAACTTTGACAGCTGTCATCCGAAATGTAGATCTTGTCGAGCTCTATCACTTTTGTGAAGACCACGGTGGTCTGCAATCGATAATAACCGAGATAAATCACTTTGAAGTTTGACAGCTGTCATCCGAAATGTAGATCTTGTCGAGCTCTATCACTTTTGTGAAGACAGCAGTGTTCTACAATCGATAATAACCGAGATAAATCACTTTGAAGTTTGACAGCTGTCATTCGAAATGTAGATCTTGTCAAGCTCTATCACTTTTGTGAAGACAGCAGTGTTCTACAATCGAAAATAACCGAGATAAATCACTTTGAAGTTTGACAGCTGTCATCCGAAATGTAGATCTTGTCGAGCTCTATCACTTTTGTGAAGACAGCAGTGTTCTACAATCGATAATAACCGAGATAAATCACTTTGAAGTTTGACAGCTGTCATTCGAAATGTAGATCTTGTCAAGCTCTATCACTTTTGTGAAGACAGCAGTGTTCTACAATCGAAAATAACCGAGATAAATCACTTTGAAGTTTGACAGCTGTCATCCGAAATGTAGATCTTGTCGAGCTCTATCACTTTTGTAAAAACAGCAGTGTTCTACAATCGATAATAACCGAGATAAATCACTTTGAAATTTGACAGCTGTCACTTTGACAGCTGTTACTGTGACACCTGTAATGCCGCTAGTTCTACTAGTAGAACTAATGGTAGAACTTACGGGAACGACCCGACTGGATGGGGTGACGTCATTTAATTACCGAGTTCCTATGGTCACCTTCCAGCTTCATCATCAGACCCTGGTTACCGTCTAGTACCTAAGTACTCGTCATGATAAATCAGATGAGTCCATATTCGATAGAGATATGTAGTTTCATTACTGAGTTCCTAAATCCACCTTCCAGCTCCATCATCAGACCCTGGTTACCATCTAGCACCAAAGTGCTCGTCAAGGCCAAGCTAGCGAGCCCATACTCGATGAGGTTATGTCATTTAATCACTGAGTTCCTATGGCTCCATCACCAGACCCTGACCAGAAAATCAGACAAGTCCATACTCGATGGAGCTATGTCGTTTTATTACTGAGTTTCTAAATCCACCTTCCAGCTCCATCATCAGATCCTGGTTACCATCTAGCACCAAAGTGCTTGTCAAGACAAAACAAACGCGCCGAGACTCGATGGGGTTGCGTCATTTATTTTCTGAGTTCATCAGATCAGAGCCTGACAACCATCTAAAAATAAATTGTTCGCCAACACTAATCAAACGAGCTAAAACTCGGTGGGGTTATGTCATGTCAATACCGAGTTCATATGACTCTGCCTGCTCCATCATCTGACCCTGGTTACCATTGAAAAACAAACTACTCGTCAAGACGATTCAAAAAAGGTCAAACTCTACGATGCTCTACGATGATCTCTCTGAGGTTGTGTAATTTCATTGTGAAGTTCCTTTGACCTCCATCCAGCTCCATCATCAGCTCAGCACTATATCATCATAATTTGGCATTGTCACGCGATTTACACATGTATGCAAAATTTCAGCTCAGTCGGTAAGCGGACATCAGGACAGGTAAAACTAAATAACTTATAAAGAAAACAACTTGGTTTTTGTACTTTTGATTATATGCTAAAAATGTTTTTACGCGAAGCGGCAACGTCGCGTCGCGCCAACACAGCGATATAGCGACGCTCTATTCTTGCATTGCACAGTCTGACAACGTCGTTCTTAGAATTCAAAATCATGAAAATCTACGTCAGCTATTATGACGTGCTAGTAAAACTTGCACTACTACAAATGTAAAATAAGCCAAAATTTTTGGATTGAAATAATGTATTTCTCGGCTATAAAATGATTATATTATTGAAATTGCGAATGTAAAAGCCTAGATTAGGCATATCTTAAGTAATGATAAGTTGAAAATCATAGCAGGTTACGAAATAAGTTCAAGTGAAATTTGTATGGAAATCGCATTGCCTTAGTAAATAGTGTATGTAAACAACAATGGCCGACATTCTGATGTCATGATATTTCTCAGTTCTATTTAGTTACTAATAAGTCTTATAATACGTAATACATGTTGTAATCGTTACTAAATATTATCCTATCAACTATTAGAGAATAGTTGATAGGATCATATTCACTTTGACGATAGAATAACATACTGATAAACAATATCGCCAACATAACTAGCAATAGCGGATATGGTGTCTTGATTTGTCTGTTTATAATAATGGAAAGTAAATAAATAGCTTTAGACCAATAAAAGAAGAACAGGCTCACTTCTGAGTCCATTTTAAGTGATATGAAATCCCTAATCTAACAAACGCATAAAGCAACTAACGATCTTAACGCTAATAAAGCAAATATTTGCAATTCCCGCATTACGGAGCATATCCGCTTTATGTCAGTGACGTCACTGGTAGCTTATTACAATGTTACCACCCATAAAATTAAATATTCCGTTACTTTTACAGACTCCCTGTTATTTCTACAAATACGATTTAAACTATTTTCTTTACACAATGTAGCTAGAATAATAGTCATCTAATCCGATGACAATACAATACAATCTTATGCCACTGTTTTAACGCTTTTCTCTTTGAACAAATATTACCGTACAATAATATTACACCACAACTGTTTCTTTTTTTTTAAATCACGCGCTGGCAATAGTGATTTTTTGCCCGGTTTTGCGATCATTGTTATTGTAAAGTGTAAATATTAAATCCTAGTAAAATAATCGGATAAAATTGCTCGAAATACCTATAAATATTAATACAAGATTACTGCTAAACGAATATGCATTATTTAAAGTTGAATGGTAAGTAAAGTATTGCAATTGGACTACGATTCTTTGCATATGTAACCTAAATATTGAAATCTAATTATTTGATGTTCGTTTCAGGATACTCTTTCCAGTCTTTGACATTCTCCCAGCCTCCGAAAGTCTTCAGCTCCATGTAAAAGATCCCAGAGCTTGCAAGACAACTTCTAACCTGGCGACAGCGGCAAAAATCCTTAAAATTGGCTAAAATTATATTAGGTATTGTAACCTATAGAACAAAATAACACGGTTAGTAAATTACTACTCTTTACAGTTCTTCTCAATAAAGATTATTGGACTTGTATTGTATATAACTCAATCCTCCAAATGCTGATTTCTTGCTAATAAACTTCAGACTTTAAAATATCATACATAATGTGCAAGTTGCCTTTGAAACGTACATAATCTTCCTGACATCCTAATATCTGTTGCTGATTTTCTTAAGATACTAAAATAAGAAACTTATTCCTAATTTAATCTATTCCAGCCTGGATTCGGCGTAGTAAAGGAAGGTTCCACCGTTTCTCGTTCTCTGTGACTCGCCTCCTGTTCATCCGACGTCCAGGGCGCGTCCCATCATTACCAAAGCATGTGAATTTTCTTCTCATTGTGGTAATACATCAATAAAGGTAAAATTTATCATATCTTACATCTATTACCTACATTATTTTAGCACCTGTGGAGCTATTTTCTATAACTCTAGTTGAGTTGCTCAAAATATTAAATTTTAACAATTAAATGTGCCTACCTAGTGGGAGACATAGTTTGTTACATGAGAAATACATATAAGTAGCTACATGTGGACAGCTATGTACAGATGGACCTTTACAATAGGATAGTTTAAATCTCAAATTATAGTCGCAATTTTAATTTATTTAGCCACAGCAACGCGTGGCCGGGTCAGCTAGTAGCTTATATATCAGAATAACACATAGGCTATAAATTATAATGATGTTGCATCAAAAATCAAAATATCATGCGGGCGCAGCCGCGGATAAAAACTAGTATACAATATACGCGCTATATACGTCGCAAATGTTAATTGTAGAATTGGTTTCTTTTAACCGCATTATATTAGGTGTTTTATTATTCAGGCTGCTTAAAAACTCTGACAGCTAGCTGCCCTGTACAGTTTTAGATAAATAAACTAATATAAAATTGTTATATTATTATTTAGGTATATTGAAATCAAATAAACGAGTAGAAACAGATTAAGCTAGATTCGAGTATGACAATTCACAAAAACGTGATTTTTTGGTATGTTATTTGTATATTTTACTTACATACCTATCATTTAAATAATCCTGATCATAATCACTGCATCTCATCACAGTAAACTGGCCTTTATCAATGCGAAAGTAAGACAAAATTCGTTGATATTTACGTACAATTTCAGTTGGTCGAAAGTTAAATACCTACCTGCCGAAACCAACCTTTTTGCTTATGAACTTCTATCTTTGAGACCCATTTCAACTGACGAACCGAAACTTAGGTATAATAACTTGAATTCAAACAGACGGAGAAATAACTTAGACTAACTTAAACTTTAGAACGATTTCTATGTTATTGAATAATGATGAACTAAAATGTATCGCTTTGCAATTGAGATTTCCTACCTGCTTACTACCATCATTACAAGACGTTGCCCTGCAAAGTAATGAGACTTTCAGAGATCTAAGTAAATGTATAAAAACATTTTTTTTGCTAAGTGAACAATCCCGAAATGGTGAAAGAATTATTAATTTTTCGCAAAAATAGTACCAGCGACTTCCACTGTATACTAAGGGCTAAGTACGAGGTTTTTGCTCGAGCTCGATCGTGTTAACGTTTGATGTGATTTGTATGGAAATGGCACAACGCCATCTTGTGTTACGTACAGAAAACTGAATAGCTAAGTGTGAGTATTTTTTACGGTAATGTAACGAGCGCAAAACCGATCGAACACGAGCGCGGCAACGTCTGTTATTGGCTAATTCAAGCGTGAATGTCAATGTGCTCGCGTGTGTGCGCGGCGCGCTCGGTCAACGCGACGTAAAACTGATTCGATATGATTTGCAAATCTCCCACTTGACACTCAGAATTCGAATATTTTGCACGAATCGATGTGACATCCATCTGTGTACATCATTGCTGATTTATCATAAACGGCGTATCGAATTTATAAAATTTAATTGTGACCATTTCGGCAGTTAAGCCTTTCAAAATAAATAAGATATTTTCAAATCGGTTCACAACATGAACAAAAAATTACACCCAGAAAAACATAGTACCACATTTTTGGAAGTCAGTAAAAATATGAAATGAAGTATTAACATTACTGTTTTCGGTCCTGTTGTAGCCAAAAATAGTTTGTCCAACAAGCAGGGTTGCTATGAGTTTGATCGTATGTCACAGTACTTATGTTTGTGGCATCAGAGTCTCAAAAGAGATTTCCAATTTCTCACCTTCAACTACTCATTCGATTTCATTACAACATTGTTTGAAAATCGATTTTATCCACCACTATCTCAACTTTAAAAATGTCAATCTTCTATGTCAATGTCACTGTCGCAGAGATCAAGTTACATTTTATCTATCTATATCGTCGCTTAAATTCTATAGGGCCACAATTAAAAAAGTCGAATTTCCACTTTAGTGTAAAAATCGCGATAAACAAGGTAGTTCTTCATAATGAGAAGACACTCGCATAAATTGGACAGTAAATACGACTAAAATTCACAAGTGCCTGTTTCGCATAAAACTACTTTGGCGCCAAAGTTCCGAGCAAAACGGCCATTTTGTTAGTTGCGACCCGCCAGTCAACGCAAGCGCACGTCTTTTGTATTCGAAACAGCCACAACTCAAAAAAATTGCTAAATGTCCATTAAAGTTATACTGTAAAGTGCCATATTTTGAAATGTGTCTGTATTGACTATAAAATACACGTAAGTACACTATTTTTTTTTCAATTCAATGATGCCATTTTGAAATACGTCCGTATTGAATATAAGATGAAGATAGCTTTCGTTTAATTTCTTATTCTGAAGTGTCTAGTTTTGGGGTGTGTCCGTGTTGCATTACAAAAATCCTAGAAACGCTCCAAGCCATAATTCTACATTGCCATATTTTGAAATCCGTCTGTATGGACTATAAATAAACATTCTGCCATTGTGTATCAAAAAAACGCATTTTGTTTTTATTTGCTTTAGTATTTTTGTAGTTTTTACATATTTTGTCACATTTCTCCTCAATATATCAACTGAAAGGGCTTGATTAGTAGAATTCTGAACACTATTCTAAATTTCAAATCCAAGATGACCGCCACTACAAAAAGGAGAATTTCTTTTCACAACTCCTTCGATATGGGTATCAAATGAAAGAGTGTGACAGCGACTAGTAGTATAATGTAACTACACTATATTGAAAGGGAATGAAGCATAGTAATTTATACGAAATAAAAACTTGTTTGTCGGGGTCTTTAAATTTAAAGTCAAATTACTTCTTTGGTTCGTTACGCACAATATAATTTTTTTTAATAATATTTTCAGAGTGGAGAATAGAGCTAAAAAAATTTTGAGGATGATTACGAATAAAAGTCAGGCTCAGATGATAGAAGATGAAGATAAAGACTCCAATGATTATTTTAGTACGAATTCCATTGCTGACAGTCAGCATAATCTCAGTTTTTCAATTCTGGACGATGACAATGACAGCTTTGAGTCTGTAGTAAAAAATACTATGGGAAGGCCACAAAATAATTATCACTATTGGAGAAAGTGATAGAGATACTAATACAGATAGTGAGTCAACTACATCAACAAACTCAGACAGCAGTATCCGATTTTTCATCTGATGACAGTGTGAAAGTTCCCGATTTTCAAATTGCATCTATAGTAGACGATACAGACAGTGATAATGAATTGCATGAGTCTCAACGTCAAATCTTATTATCTAAACCTGGACCTCCGAGAAACTGACAAGAAATTGGCGGCGATAGTGTATGGGACAGCAGTGATATACAACCTCCTGATATTCACAATGATATTCAGCCATCTGACAGAGATACTATTATTATGCCACCATCTAGCACAGAATGTGTGCAACCATCTAGCGTTGATGTGTCCAGCGTTGAACCGATTCCCAGTGTAGAAGTAGAATATGAAGATGTTATAGGAAGAGATAAAAAAAAAACAGTAAAAGAAAAGCTAATCCGGATCTATGGCAAAAGGCATCAAAAAATATTTTTTGAGAAATACTGGTAAAGCTTATTCTACATATAAATCACGAAAAAAATTGATCTGATTATTTCCTAATTAAGAATCTTAAAGACTTATTAGTATTAGATGATGGCTGTAATTTGTGTAGTGCAACGTTTATATTGTTATAGTTTGTTTTATTTGTAGAATGTTTTGGTTTGGTTACCATTGTACCATCACAATCTTAGGCAACTATTAGTTCCATGTTCATAACTGATTAGTTTAAGGCTGATTACCTATACGTTATTTTAAAATATGTCAAAGTCTTATTGGTATTAAATGATCCCTGTAATTTTGTGTAATGTTTTTTGATAGTCTATTTTATTTCAAGAAGTTTTTGATTATTTTACCATTGTATCTACTAAATCTTAGTCAACAATTAGTTCCTAGTTCATTAATAATAAGTAAAAAGGTGATTTCTTATAATTATTCTCAACACTAATTTATCTTTTCTGTTTTTTGTCTAAAAATATGTGTATGGTTGATGTGATTGTGTTTTTTTTTGTTTATATCGTTATTTATGCTAATTTTGAGAAGTTTTTGATTTTGTTACCTCGGTAATACAATTGTTTTAATTTCTGATTACTATTTTTTTTATTAAAAAAAGGAAATACTAATAAAAAGTTATTTTTGTATGAAATGTGGCTGTTTTATTCAAAAAAGCATATCCAATCTTTATAATATTTTATATACAAAAGGGCCATATGTGCATTTTTACCAGTCTCTGTCAATATTATAATACAATTATATATACGTGAATGTGCAGTTTAAAATAACGCATCGATTGGTAGTAGATTTATTTGTTTATGTTAAGAAACTTATTCAAAAATGGAAAAATTTAAAGTCAAAATCTTTGATTGGCTCTACTGAAAAAAGTGATTTTTTGAGTTGTGACCCTATAGAATTTAAGCGACGATATATATATAAAAATGAAACCCGTTTTCCGTTGTCACGATATAACATGAAAACGGCTTGACCGATTTGGCTTATTTTTTTTTTGTAGTTTTCTAATACTCTGTACAAGGTTCTTACGGAAAGCGAAACGAAGTTCGCCGGATCCGCTAGTAGAGAATAGTTTTTGTTTCTCATTTTACCTTACTTTGATTAAAAGGTTATATGACCTTTAGAGATGAGAGAGATGGATAGAACAGAAGATGGTCTTTAGCAAAATTTTAACAGTGAACATACAAAGGCTTCTAGAAATTTTTAATTTAATTTGAGTCACTATGAAAGGAAAATATTTTTGTATTTTTAATAGGTTTTTTTGTACACTCAGAAAAGTCATTACTTTTTAGTCATTACCTACCAAAGTGGTATAGATATTACGGTACACATAATTCATCTCGCATTACGTGAGAGAGGAAATGAGACGTGAGATTTATGTTCTGCTTTGAATGGGAATGGATGAATTCATAACTCACTCTTACATGATGAAAATGTTACATGAAAGCTTATTGACAGACTTAGGAATAAGCCTTCATGACTTACATTTTCGTGATGACTGACGAGACGAACTATGTAAAGGCAGACGTTCTTCGTTTTTCTACCTCACATACCAGAAAAGGCGTGATGAGTGGGTAAAAAAAAAACATTATTATTAATTAGTCCGTGAGCTAAATTAAAAAAACCGGACAAGTGCGAGTCAGGCTCGCACATCGAGGGTTCCGTACAAACATATTGTTGAAATAATGAAAAACCTGTTTTAGCATGTCCTAATTAAGTTATTTTAGGTATATGATACCTTACATGATATGATTTACTTACTTTGAATTTTAACCCATATTTTGTCAATTTCGAGGCCCTATTTTTATGTGATTTAAATGAAAATATACAGTTTTCAGATTTATTCCTATATGTGTACTTTGAGACAATGCTTTTCGCCAAATTTTATAGTTCTATATCAACGGGAAGTACCCTGTAGATTTTAATTTTTGTGAGCGTTGAAATATGCGTTTTTTTACGACATAAACGGCCCTATTTTTTTTATACGGTAACTGAGAAGCTTTTCTTTTACACAACTGCAAGAATTCATAGGTTTACGTATACAGTTTAAATTTCAGCTCGATATCTTTACGAGTTCCCGAGATAAAGAGTCTTGACATACACACAGACGGACAGACGGACAACAAAGTGATCCTATAAGGGTTCCGTTTTTTCCTTTTGAGGTACGGAACCGTAAAAAATACTGGAGTTGCATTTTTTATTTTGTCAATCAAACATAAAATGACAGAGATAAACCTTGTCAAAGTTCGGGAGTGGGGGTCGTGACATCACTTCTCAGTCAAAAGTATATACATTTGTTGTCTACTCGTGACGTCTCGCGGATCTTTAACGGACTAAATTTACATACATTTTTATTTCATTGACGAAATAAATAAATACGTGTCTAATATTTTTTGATGATCTGTCTGGCAGACTTATTTTTTTTAGTTATCATGCCTAATAGAACATACTTAGCATCGAGTGCATCTATACTTTAACTCAAACTGGATATAGATTGGTAAAATAACTCAAACCACACTGTTCAAAAATGAAATAATGATATGAAAGTGCCCTGCGAAATAGGTCCTTCATATTCTTATGTATACAAAAAAAAAAATTCAAAAAACAGTAACACTTATACAGTTTCTTATCTCGCAGATTCAAATTCAAACAACTTGTAAGATAATATGAATCTGTAAATGGATATAAATCTTTTCTTCTACCTACGTCTCGTGAAATGACCCCTTCAATAATTTAAATCAGTATTTTAGAATAAACTTCGAAACCAAATTATCTTAGTACGTGCAATTATAAATTCCAAACAAAATAAACACAACTAAGTACTTCAGTGAAATATTAATCAAGTTCTGATTCTGTCAGACTGACAAACTTCACAAACAAACAAATATATGTAATTAAAGTCTCCGTGTGAATGAGATATGAGTTTCAGTATTTGTTCTATATAAATACAAGATTATTATCTTTTGAGGTATAAAGACATTAATCATGGCTACGTATGTTGTAAAGTTATTACGATCTTAATTAAAGACATTTTGTAAAGGACACTGAATTATAACTCTAGAGATGGTGAACAAAACTTCTCATGAAAGCTTGAAAACTATCATTTATTACTTTTACGCACATATTTCACACAAGTGGCGCAAAAAATATGTGAAAAACAATAATATCAGTTATGTTAGTAAATGTTTTTGTTTCTCATGTTTATTTTAATGGAATGATTGGTCTTTTTTATGTTTGTCTTATATTTGACATATATGATAAGGGCAGCATTAACTGGGTTTTAAATGTAATGTTGCTATAACCTATGTTAAACATGTAAATAAATAAATATTTCTATAGTCCGTGACATATCTATATAAAACATAAGTACCATGATTGTTTTTTATTTTATTTTAAGTAACGTATTATATTGTGTCTAAATTATGATTGTCTATTGTCTATTTTGTTGCAAATAACACCATGTTCTCAAACATGTATTCAAAAAAACTTTTGAAATATTTGAAATAATTATGTAAGAAATTTTCTGGATTATTTTACTTTCTGTTCTTCACTACCTAGTTCTTCTAAAGTATTTGTGATAAATTTATCAGTGGACAATACTGTTTAGAAATGTTTGTTTATTAAAACCAAATTTAGTCTATGTTAAAACCCTGAAGGTTATGAGAAAGTGTTGCATTGTCATTGTTCTACATTTCTTTAAATGATGACTTTCGTAACTCTCTATTATTTTTTTCGTATTTCAGATCTTATTTGCTCTTAGAAGCGGCGCATGGCATGATTTCTAAATCATAGCTCTACAAACTCAGAGAATCAGGTATTTACCCGGTCCTGAAAAAGTGATTTATAAGTCAATGGTAAAGGCAGGTAAATGTGTTATTAAGGTAATAAAACAAGAACAAAACCCGATTACAACAAGATGTTCAAAGTTCGTAGATAGAGATTGTAAGAGGTCGACAATAAGTTAAAATGCAATATACGGGTCTCTTACGAAGTACTTAATGTTTGTAGGTAACTGGTAGGTAAAATATTGGTTTGAATGTTACAAATAATGGAATATGTATTTAAATAAATAAATATTTATTTTCGTCGAAAATGGCTAAACCGAATTCAACCGAGTACAGAATTCGAATACCGAAGCACCGAGGAATAATGATCATCAATGTAGCGATTTTCACAGTATTGTTGGTTTTTGAAGCCGTGGTCTAGTGGTTATGACACCCGCCTTACAATTGTGAGGTTGTGGGTTAAAATCCTAGCCTTGTATGAATGAATACCTTAGATTTTATGTACGGCATTTCATTTGGCTTTTCCATGAAAGAAAACATCGCCAGGGATCCTGCTTACGTCAGTACAAGAAGTCCGATGGCACATTTGAATACACCAACCCGCACTGGGACAGCGTGGTGGACATGGCCCAATCATCCTTTGTGGGTAAGCCTACGTAGGGCGTACATAGGCCTACCTAACCGATACTTACGCAGGACATACGTTGGCCTACGACCTGCAGTAGACATGAAAATGCTGGTATAGGTTTATTTTTTAAAACGTCTTAACCGATTTCGATAACATTAAAATGAGACCATCATTTATAATTAAAGTATTATAATCAACGAAACAAAAATAAAGTCATCAAAATCGTTCATGATTGGCGGAGAAATCGCGTAACATACCTAGATAGAAAAAAAGCATAATGATTAATTGAAAACCTCCCTTTCTGAATTTGGTTAAAAATAGCGTAGGACGTCCGCCAACTTGGAAAATTGACGATATAATTAAGACCTCGGGAACGCACTGGATGCGAACCGCTTTCAGCCGGCCTTGTTGGAAATTCTTAAGAGAGGCCTATGTCCAACTGTGGACGACCTACGACTAATGGATAGATGGATGATACTAAAAAGTACTTGATGTATTAAAAAAAATGTATTAAACGGTTTAACCATTTAGGTAAATACCCTTATAAGTCTCAAAAAAATCTCTACAGGGTGTCTTCTCAAATCATCTCACGACGCTTTTCTAATAAATACTGTCCTTATCATAAAAAGTAACGCTAATCACATTACTGGCATACATGGCGGTACATAAGACGTAAGTAAGTAAAATAAGAGTGTGTGAGAATGAAATGGTCTCTTACATAGAAACCGACTTACAATGTTTGCTTTGGGGTGGGGTGCGAGTGATAGCTGAAATACCAAATATTCTATGATTAATTTTCTAATCTTTCATTTTTAAGGTTCCGTACCCAAAGAGTAAAAACGAGACCCTATTATTAAGACTCCGCTGTCCGTCCGTCTGTCTGTCTGTCCATCTGTCTGTCACCACGCTGTCTCTCATGAACTGTCATATCTAAAAAGCTTAAAATTTTGAGAGATGATGTATTTCTGTTGCCGCTATAAGAACAAATACTAAAAACAGAATAAAATAAATATTTTAGGGGGGTTCACATACAACAAGCGTGAATTTTTGCCATTATTTGCTCGATATTAATAACGGCAACAGATAGACGATAGTGATAGATGTAGCGGGAAATAGAAAGAGAATATGTGGGTTCAGATCAATTTCTTGATGTTAAATTTATTGTATTTATTTTAGCTTCGATTAGTATTAGTACCTAAATACTAAATAAAATATCATAAAAATCTAAGAAAACAAATACCTATTATATAATAGAATATGACATAGGTGTGGCTACAGTTAATATTAACAACACGATAAGTATACGTCATTATTACGCCTGATATACCGAAAGTGACATAAAAATCGACTTCCATGAAGTTTCTAGTTATGTGACGGGAGCTAAAATTGAGTCTAACACACCCAATGATCTACTCAACATCATTACACATTACGATAGGCGTGATGACTAAAAAATATAATTAGTCGGTCTGATAGTCTATCAAAAAATATTAGACACGTATTTTTTCTTTTGTCAATTAAACAAAAATTGATGAAGATATAGTCGGTCAAAAATCCGCGTGACGTCAGAAGTACCATACAAATGTATACACTTTTGCAATAGAGGTGACGTCACGACTCCCACTCCCAAACTTTGACAAGGATTTATCTTTGTCATTTGTTGTTTGATTGACAAGAGAAAAAATACGTGTCCAATATTTTTTGATAATCTTACTCACGGACTAATTAAAGTATTGATTTTTTTACCTAGTCATCATGTCTATTTTCTAGATCTCTTCTCTTTAAGTGCACCTGTCTCGGTCTTCTGTCGATTTAGTCACATCGTCAATATTATTCGCCAGCATTGTAGCCACGCCTTACTGTGTAATATCATAATTAACGTTTTCGTTATGTCGAGTCTCGGCTGCTCGTTTAATTAGCACACTTTCATTTACTCCCGTTTGCGATATTGCTCTTATAATTACGTGTAAGGTATGGCTCTAATGCGTACGTGCAATGTTCTTCTATTTAATGTGATGAACACATTTTCAGCGACTTACAAAAAGATCACGTGTTTCACTGGGGACCTTGTGAATAAGACATTAGTATAACGTGCTATAGAGAGGGCTATGCTTGGACACGGTAATGATATTTATGCAGAACTAGCTTCTACCCGCGGCGCCGCCCGCGTGAAATTAGACATTTATGCTATTTCACAGGAACCTTTTATTTAAGTAGCCCATGTCACTTTCCAGCCCTTGAACTATATCTATGCCAAATATCAAGTCAATCCGTTGCTCCGTTGCTGCGTGAAAGAAGAACAAACTAACACACTTCGGATTTATAATATTAAATATAGGTATATATAGGTACATAATTTAAACTAAATAAGAGAATAAATAACATAGAAATAAACAAATTAAAACTAACACATACATAGACTTTAAGAAATGTAAAAATTAACTGGAAATAAAAAGGCTTTTTTATTTTTTTTTATTTTTTTTTTATTTTTTATTTATAGGTACATAATATATTATCAGTATGATGATATCCAAGGACTGTTCATCGATAGATTTAACAGATATTCGATCGACAGTTGTTTATTTTGACATTCTTGCAGCGCACGCTAGAGTAGCTCGCAGATGGCAGAATTTTCCTACTTACTCAACATTTATCGTTATATTTTGGACAATTCACAAAATATCTTTATAAATTGTAGCCTATGTGTTATTCTGATGTATAAGCTATATTATTGCAAAGTTTCACCTCAATCCGTTCAGTAGTTTTTACGTGAAAGAGTAACAAACATCCATACATCCATCCATCCATCCTCACAAACTTTCGCGTTTATAATATTAGTAGGAAGTAGGATATTAGTAGGAAGTAGGACTCTATCTTCATACAAACGGTTGGAACGCGAATCATACCTACGCGCCTCGAAATTCGGTACAAAACAGTTGCAAGGGCGCGCCGTAGTGACGAACGAACGTATGTGGTTTATAGTCAGTAAGCTTGCGATTTACCTACCAGGCGGGCAGTCCCAGCGCGTGTTACGTACTGCGTGGCGACGCAGGGTTGTAGATACTTATTTTAAGGACATGGCCGAGTCGCAATACTGCATATATACCATTAACTTGGCTTGGAGCCGCTCTGTGAAATAAAATCAGAAATGAGTTACCTTAAAGTAGCGACATGGAATTGTGGATTAGAAGAAGAAATCACAGTAGGCATAAGACACATAATTCGAAGAACGGATGGTCGAAGGGTCCATAATGTTCTCGAACGGGGACCACGTACTGGCTAAGCGTTAGATATCCACCGACTAAGTAGGTCACGATATGATCAAGACCGCACCAAACGCGTTGGATGCAAGCCGCGATTTTTATATGTGGGTAGTATTTACTCACATCGGAAAATATTTTCAAATCGTTTATTCCTATGCCTTAGAGGCTAGAGGTATAAAAATTAGTTAACTACTTAATTTCATTTTACGATGAAGCGGGGATAAGATTGTATTCACCGTATTAATTAGAACCATAACTCTGTTAGAGTATGTGCGAAAAGAGAACCGTTGTGGCGTTACGGTGAACTAACAATATAATATTAATCAGCAGCCAAAGTACCGACTATATTTAATCATAAATCATTTATTCTTGCGCATATGGGTACAACTGAGATCTTACAAAAAATAAAAAAGAGTCGCCATATCCGACCTTTCGGCATGCAAAGAAATCATTAGACAAATAATACATTTTCAAAAAAGTAGTACTAACAAATTGATTGCATATAAGAAAAGTTCACACAGTAGGTATCTGCACAAAATACAATTAAACAATATGATTATAATTTAGCCTAAAGCATGTCAAAGATAATATTCTCATTCATAATGTTAGTAATAAAATAATGTAATGTCAAGATATATATTTGGTAGACGCGTGTACTGATGAGGACCGAAAAGTACTTCAAACGTTAAAATTGAATTAATTAATTAATTTAATTAATTGCTGGCCTGTATTTTGGGCAGAAAGTCAGCCTCGCAATTCAGCGAGGCAATGCAGCCAGCATTTTGGGCACGTTGCCTGTGATTAGAGACTGTTTAAACCTTTTATAGGTTTAAACATTCTCTAATTTTTAACATAAATATTTGCAAAGTTATTAGGATCAGGTGAATTGCTTAACGGGAAGGTATTTAATTATTAGGTAGTTGATAATTTTTTTTTTTTTAATTTTTCAAAAAAATTTTAACTAGTTTTCTTTAGATAGGTTATTTTAGTTTAGATAGGATAATTTATTTAAGTTTTGTTTTCATGTTTTATAAGTTAAAGATAAATAAATCACAAATTGTAAAATTAAAAAAAAAAAACGTTAAAAAGTTAGTAAGTATCAACCACATTTAGTTGTACTAGCAATGACAGAGCAGTGTTGTCAACATAACAAAATTAGCAAAATGGCACACGCGCGTCCTCTCATACGACGCTTCTCATTTTACACAAACTCCACTTGACGTAAAACAACGTTACTATCGCGCACAAGGTACAAAGTTTTCGTTTACTATACAAAGTCCATAACTAAGGCCCTCAAGAAGTTTTATTTCTAATTTTAACAACCTAAAACTCAAAGCCAGCTTTCAAAATTGAACTTAGTTGAATTTTATATCACTAGAAAATTGCTTCTACTATATAATTTCCCGCCTAAAGAGTACCTGCGAGGAGGTCGCGCGACAATAGGTTGAGTACACAATAAATTTTAATTTACGCACTTTTCGCCTTCATTATGCGAGTCCCGTAAGGGTATCTAGGGGTGGGATTTGGGAAGCAAGTTATTCGAATAAAAGCAATGGCATTTTATAAGTGGTGGTAAAAACTTTTATAAAACACTGAATTCAGCGTGTTCTTGCAGTTTAAATCAGATCGGGAGTCATTCGCTGTGACATATTAGATATCTACTGATCTAGTTATTTTATACTTTTGGTCAGAATAATGTATGGCTACAGTGATTTTATGCAAATGATTAATTGCGAGTGCATAATAATTATATTTCTGCCCCTACAAATTGATAAGCTAACATGTAAATGACACATACGAAATTAGTGACAATAATTAGGTTTTTTTTTTTAAAAGAAGTCTATCCAGTTCTTTTCTTTATTGTTTCCCTTTAACTGAAACGTTGCGCGACAATCGGTTGAGTTCACAATTTACGCACTTTTCGCCTTCATTATGCGAGCTCCGTAAGGGTTTCTAGGGATGGGACGAGAATAAATGGCGATAAAGTTATTCGAATGAAAAAGTTCGGAAAAAAATATTTATCTTATTTTTTGTTTGTTTGCTCTATGATACAATTTAAATTATGGGCACCTTTGCACCAGGAACGATGAGGGGCAGCTTATTTGATTAATTTTCTAGGCAGGTATACATATATTTTTTATTTTATGTTATTGTTGTTGTTTATATTTAACAAACTTTACTCTTTAAGCCTTGTACATAATTATGTAAATAAATTTTGGAAATAAAACAAATTAAACTATACCAAAATTTTAATTACTTTGTAGCTAGAAGTGGAAAAATTGATTTTAGTTTTTGTTCCAAAATTTGTAAATAGACAAATAATAGGGTTTCGGAATTAGGTCTCATATTTTTTAAATCAGAGATCAATGTTACAGCGTTGGACACTGACCACTGTCAACGCTCACAGGAAAGCGTTAGGGATGATTTATATTAAAACGGGGCGGTCGCGTGACGGGCCGAGTACGGGCCGGACGGGGCCCGTACGACGCCCGTACGTCGCACGTTCCATACATTTTTGTCGTGGTGTTTGTTTGTCGTGGTCGTCGTTGTCGTTTAGGTGTTTACACAAAATGTATGAAACGTACGTCGTATGGGCGTCGTACGGGCCCTGTCCGACCCGCCCCGGCTCGTCCCGCGCCCGCCCCGTCCGCGCGTCCGAATATAAATCATCTCTTAGTCTAAAGCGCTCGCTAAAAATTCATTAAATGTCAATGTCAGCGCCAACGGTCGGCGCGACTCTATTATCAGCCTTATTATCTGAATATGAATGAATGAATGAACACTTTATTGTTAACACAGAATACAGAAAAATACACAGAAAGAAAAAAAGCAACTTCAAACTAGTGCTAGCCAAGGCTAGCTCTCTGCTGCTACATGATATCCAGGATCTTAACAGCTTTTATTTTTAATTAGTCATATTTTTATAATAATAATAATATACTTTGTTGGCAGTCGAGTAAAAAATTAATTCAAAACTTTTATCAAACCCTATCTGTTCACTTCCATTTTTTCTTCTAACTCGAATAATTTCAAACGCCATTCGAACAAAACACTTAATTCTCTACCCTTTATCCACCCCTTGAGTCGAGAGCCTCACAAAAGGGTATTCTTCGAGAAAATTGTACGTCAAGCCTTAATGATAATACTATAGGACGCGAACGCCCCTTGATTATGATAAATAAGCCCCCCTAAGGGTTTGAAATATGAGGGTACGCATGGAATTTTCTTTATTAATTTTTCATATTGACGGAGCATTGATAGACGAGACAATGAAGATTAAGGTTGGAGGACGTGATCGAAATAAAAAGTTTGGCTTTTATTACATACTCATTTTGAGACTGAGGGTCTGCTTTGACTTTGTTTGTTTTCTGGCCTATGTAATATTAGAAAAAATATATATTAGAGTCACGACTAAAACAAGTTGAAAGAATTTAAAGAAATAGTTTTAAGTGGTAATAAGAAATTTAATAATAGGGGTTGTTATTTTTTGAAAAAACGTATCTCGCAAACAGCTAACGAGTTCGATGTTATTTGGTATTAAGATTTTATTTTTATTTTACTTGTTTATGCGATAATTTATTAAAACGTATAATTTCCGTCTTTTTGTAGGGTTCCGTACCTCAAACAGAAAAAACAGAACCCTTATAGGATCACTTTGTTGTCCGTCTATCCGTCTGTCCGTCTGTGTGTATGTCAAGACTTTATCTCGGGAACGCGTAAAGATATCGAGTTGAAATTTAAACTGTATACGTATATCTATAGTCTCTTGCAGTTATGCAAAAGAAAAACTTCTCAGTTTCGTTTAAAAAAGTTAGAGCCAATTATGTCGTAAAAACCGCATATTTCGACTCTCACAAAAATCAAAACCTACAGGGTATTTCCCGTTGATGTAAAACTATGAAATTTGGCGAAAAGCATTGTCTTAAAGTACTCATATAGACATAAATCTGAAATTTTTATTTAAATCACAAAAAATAGGGCCTCATAATTCACAAAATATGGGTTAAAAATTCAAAGCGAGTAAATCGTATCATGTAAATAAACTTCGTTAGCACATGCTAAAACAGGTTTTTAACTATGTGTAATTTTCGATGTATGGCGAGAAAAATTAAAAAATACTTTTTTGTCGATGGGTATAGTATAGTATAGAGATTTTAACAAGTTACTTCCCAATTTTGTGAAATTTTCTGGATTTGTACGGAATCCTCGATGTGCGAGCCTGACTCGCACTTGTCCGGTTTTATATTTTCCATCAATAGTCTAGTTTATGGTTACATCAGAGTAATCCTCGTCTTGTACAGATAGTTAAAAGAATTACAGAATAGCCTATCTACTTCACTTAGTTCTTCAAAGAAACCAATATTTAGCAATAGATCTAAAATAAATGCTTATAAATTTTACAATTGCCGCTAAGTATTTCACCTCATCTTTCACAATTGTGGCCAAGTTTTCAAATCTTTCACCTCATCAGAGGACAGTTTCGAAAAGCACAATCACCTTTCAAAACAACAGAACGGTTCAAATATCGCTTAGCAACAGATAGGGGGAAATCACTCGTCCCGTACAATACACAAGTTTGAAGGACTTCCAAAGACACGCATAACCGCGTCTTCGTACCCTTTCTAAAGAAAGATCATTTTGTTCCCGAAATAACCGAAACTTCGGCTATAGGAGTCGTATTGAAGAGTCGTTGGAAACAATTTTGGGAAATTTATTGGCGATATAGTCACTTGGATCTCTCAATTTTTCTTAACTGCTCATATAAGAAGAAAAATACACTCTTACATATTTTACGTGGGATGCAAGCTTCTTTCAACCGGTTTTATTGAAAATTCGATATTCACAATATTTAAAAATGTAGAACTTATGATAGTTCATATTGACAATATTTATTTAGAATAAGAAGCATCTGTAATTTTCATAGATGTTATTTTAAAGTCGTTTCTTGTATTGTGTTCAAAACATCTTAAGTATACGAATATCTCATAAATTGTATGCCCAAGGTAATAAAGAGATATATTAAATGCAATGCAAACGTTAAACTTTTAAGACTTTTCTATACTATGCTTCTCGAAGATTAATTAGAAGAGATCTGTATTATTTACCGACGTCCAAATAGGAGGAAGTACTAGGTTCGTCTTATGTTTATATTTTTTGTGCAAGCCGTGGTGGTCTAGTGGTAAAGACACTCGCCTTACAATCGTAAGGTCGTGGGGCTCAAATCCAGGTCCCGTACCAATTAATTCCTTGGAATTTATGTACGGAATTTCATACCACTGGCTTTTCGACGAAGGAAAACATCGTGAGGCAACCTGCATACGTCCGTAGAAGAAATTCGATGGCGGAGAAAGTATGTGCATCCACCAACCCGCACTAGGCCAGCGTGGTGGATTTGGCCCAATCGCCCTTCGTGGGCAGGCCTACGTCCTGCAGTGGACTATTAAAATGGCTGATACAGTGCATATTCATCGATATTTTCGCCAATTTAGAAACGATTTTAAAAATATTTTTTTAGATCCGAAGGATACTTCCGAGGTGGTCCCATTTTAATTGTATCAAAGTCGGTTAAGCTGTTTTTGATAAAACAATAATAATGTACACAGTGGAAGTCGGTGTTGCAATCTTTCGGGAAAAATAATTATTGTTTGTTGTTAACAATCGTTATTTATTTCTAACAATCTCTTTGTTTTGGGAATAAAATATTCCAATCTTTCTTGAATTTAAGATCCTCCATTTTTCTTCACAGCTCCGCAATTAATTCGCGGGCTATGAACCCGAATTCCGTCTGAAATTTTAATATTTAGTTCTATTTTAGGCGCCAGACTTTACCTAGAAATTCCCAAAATTTCCAATAACGTCTTCACAAGTTGCCATATAAAAATACGTCGCAAAAATACCAGTGGCCTTGGTTATTGGCTCCCTATTATATTGAATATCGCCTCCCCATCGACCCTCGGACAAAATATCCGACCTAACGCGTTTATTCCGCTATTCATTTATCTGTTTAGGTATGGGAATCAGCTTTTATCTATCGGCGTTTGGTCAACGAACCTTGTTTTTTGGGATTCTGTATGGCTTTTCTGCTTTATTTTTGTCCGGGTATATGACGATTACTTGGTTATAGAGCTCTTTATTAAAATACGTTAGATTTATCATGTTAGTAAGTTTTCCCAATTTGAAATGTAGTATTAAACCTTACCTTGCCTTCTGGCAAGGAGCCTGGATCCTACGACACAGGTCACCCTAGTGTGGGATTCAGCGCACTATGAATGTTAATTTAAGTTTGTATACTATAAGAGTAATTTTGTTTTTGGTGCCTTAAGGAAGAGCCTAGATCTCACGACACAGGTCGCCCTAGTGTGGGATCTAGCGTACAACTTGGTATGTGTTATTTTTTAAGAACAATAAACGTTTTATTTATTATTTATTTATTTACGTTTATTAACACTTAAATATATCGCAATGGTTAACAATTGCGAAATAAAATTCCAGAGATTCGTTCGTCTGAGTCTTTTGCATTGCATTTCACGTAGTAGGTTAATTGTTAAATGCACGTATTGTGCAAAGTCTATACATAATTTGAAAATATATATTCTAGTATGGTTTAGAAGAGAGTAGAGAAGAAAAAGTTTAAGAAGAGTTTTCAGATCAACTCAAGAGGTTAAAAAGGTCAACGCTACTGAAAAAAACTGAGTCCATAGAATTTGTTGTAACTCAAATAATTATTATTCTGTTAGTTTTCTTTTTGTGGTGTTATATTAAACAATACAGTTGTAATAGAGCAATTAACAAATTTTATTAATCATCATAATAATCACTGAACTGGAAGTGGGAAAATTGCGTAGCGTCTTCTCGTCCGACATACCTCAGTGCCTCAAGTCGAAAGTTTTCGATCAGTGTGTGTTTCCAGTGATGACTTATGGCACAGAAACGTGGTCTCTCACTATGGGCCTTATTAGTAAGCTCCAAGTAGCCCAACGAGCCATGGAGAGGGCTATGCTCGGAGTCTTTCTGCGGGATCGAATCAGGAATGAGTAGATCCGTAGAAGAACCAAAGTTACCGACATAGCCCAACGGATTAGCAAGTTGAAATGGCAATGGGCAGGGCACATAGCGCGGAGGACTGATGACCGGTGGAGTCGAAAAGTTCTCGAGTGGAGACCACGTACCGGCAAGCGCAGCGTAGGACGTCCACCCGCAAGGTGGATGGATGACCTCATTAAGATCGCAGGATCGCGCTGGATGCAGGCCGCTTCCAGCCGGTCTTATAGGAGATCCATAGGGGAGGCCTATGTCCAGCAGTGGACGTCCTTTGGCTGATGGATGGATGGATGATCATAATAATATTGATCGGCAAATGAGATAAGGATCTCAATGGAAAGTAGATCCACTGAGCGATAATATGTGTTACTATAACTGTTTCAATCATTATCAAGTTTAAAGCAGTACTGATTAAAGTAAAATGACCCAGAACCTAAAGTTTACTGGCTGTGGCTTCCAAGCTGTTCAGTACTGTTACTTAGTCGGATCGAACAGCAAGAGCCAATTTTAGCGGATTGAATTGAAAATCTATGGAATGATATTCAGAATCCTCTTTAAGAATAAATGTTAGTATCACGGTGACTAGTACGTTATAAGATTTACCAAAACATGACGCCAGTAGTTTATTTTGCTTAGCCATGCTCGTATATTAATTATGATAAACCAGGGTCAAACTGTCCAGTTAATTTAAAATTTAATTGTGAATTTGTGATTGACATAGCACTTGGATTTTGGATTTCCAAGAACATTCGTTGCCACTTGTAACTCCTGTTTAGATTACATGTACCTACGCCATTTATAGTTTTGTAACATAACCTCTATCTTACCATAACATTATCCTTTTACAACGCGACTTATAGCGCAATAAAACAAAATAATCTAATTAAATCATTAATCTTTTTCTCGACGTTTAAGTTGCATCAGTCGTGGTGACGCGGACAGACTCTCAAAGCAAACTAGACTTGCGAAGCACCCTAGGACCACTCAAATTGAAATTGTCACCACGACACACCACACTGACAGTGTTTATTTAGTTTCTTTTGCCTACACCACGCATTTGCACTTGTCGACTACATGATTCCACGACACTGATTTTAAAACCATTATTTCGGTAAAAATTATGACGTACCTATTTTAATTTCTTATATAGCCTCACGAACTCATCTTGCATAGTAAATAGTTTCATATTGAAATAATAGTGTCGATCAGTGAAAAGAACTTTCGGGTCATGGAGCTCAAACCAATAACCTGAGGCCTTATTGTGCAAGCGCTCTGACATTCGGCTTCGCTTTTCGTCTCGCTCGCTCTCGTGGCGCGAGTAACTGGCGCGAGCAAGAGACAAAGCGAATCCGAACGTCAGAGCGCTTACGCAATAAGACTCCAGTTCCTCCGTCAAGCAAATGTTCAGCTAAGGCAGACTTCTGTATCTGGCCAACCATAACATAACAAACATTTTTCACACTTACACTCACCATCTCAACAAATAATTACATGTCACTTGTATTTAAATTATTGACTATCAAAACTAAAGCTCGGGTCTCACAGAGGCGAGAGCCGCGAGAAAGCGATCCGATAGCGGTCCAGTGCAAAATTGAAAAATTGAGTGCAAAGCGCGTGCGCCCGCTTGTGATGTGTCAGGTTGCACACAAATTCGAATACTACGAAAAATTCCCGTCCCGGATCGCGATCGCTTTCCCGCACTTCCCGCTTCTGTGTGACGAGATCTTTCCACAATAAAGTAGACTTGTCTGATGTTTCAAACAAGATACCTGATATCAACCGGCACGCATGCTCATGACAGCTCAGAGCCACCTAAATAAAATACATAACAGTACTAAATTCTCGACCCGCAAAATTTCGCTCGCACCTGGCTCACCACAGCTCACCGTAACTCTAAGTAGCTCTAAACAGTTGGCTCAAGTCAGGGAGGAGTGTAACGAGATCAAACGGCCCGCTGCTCGCACGTCACTTACAATAAAGGACAGTGTTTGTGACATCTTGTTAATACAGTTTACGGGTGTTGTGAGGTGAAGGTATGGGCTCTACAATAACATGAGATACATCGAGATATAAATATCCCACAAAAACATATTCATGTAATATGTTGCCCAGACTACAGCTTGTACTATCAAAAATTATTAGATCTCATGTAGAGCCAAGTTTCTAACTTTTTAGAGTTTTTAACTCAACTCAACTCTCCATCTCAACAAGCTCTTACTTCAAATGCTCAAAGGTTTAACTGAAAGAGTTATTTTGTAATAAAAATTCAAAAATATGTCTTGACCACAAGATATGCATGCTTTACTGATCTCAAGTTACCACTTAAATAAACTTGTACCGACTGTTTTGACGCCAAGTTAGTTGAAGCGTTTATTTTTTAGCAACTTACAGCATTGTAACTACAACACGTTACAAGCTGCCTGGAAGAAATCGCTTCCAGCGATAAGGCCGCCGTTTGTTTTATCTAGTTAAGTGTAATTTGTATTATATTTGTATTTCTATCTTTGGTGTAAACCAATAAAGTATTATTTATTATTACAAGCTAGACTGCTTATCTGTGTGTAGTCAAAATAAAACCTATTACGAATTAAAAAAAAGAGTTTTCTTATCTGGCTAAAGATTAAAAATGGACGTAATGTCCATTATATCATTATAGCCAAAAATTGAGTAATGTACTCGTATACGTTGGAACTACAACTTTCTAACTTGCGGGTGTTTAAAATAGATTCGTAATTACTAAGTACTAAAATGGTCAATTCAAATACGTAATATAGTTATAATGTATTGATTGTTCGCCATCCTTATTTCCCAGTTCTTATAAATTATGATTTTTTCCACAAATAACTATTTAATGTTTGCAAACATTACCGTATTAAAGCTTAGTTTGGGATACCGTACAGCATTAAGTAATATAAACGCAAACAACAAGGTTCCGTACACATCGCAAGTCAAAATCCGTATACGGTATACCAAAGCGTTTCGTAGCAAAAGTAAAACACCAAACCTACCTATTTGGTCCTCATCAAACAGGCCGTGTTTACCCTCAAATACGGTTATATTTGATCTACAGAACATAATACCCTGTTATTTAAGGCTTTTGCCGTTGTAACATGAGTCCTACCCGACAGTGTGAAAAGGAGGATTAAAGGTTTTGGGAAGTTCATCTACAAGCTGAGAAAAATTGATAAAATCATTCCAAGTAGGTAGTTGAAATAAGAACTCTATTCATAAAAAGGAAATGAACACGTTATGTATTTTTTGTCTATTATTATATATTTATATTAATTTATTTATATGTTTGTCTGTTTTCTTGATATGTTTGACATGAATTTGGATATTTGCGGACTGTTGATGACTTTTGCCCAGTAATATTGTATACAGGGTTATTTCTAATCAATTAGTATCCTTTTAGGGGCTTATTCTGTGCATCGAATCTAACAACTTTTGTCAAAATTTAAAAAAAAACATACGTTTTGTCGCGGGTGAACGATATTTTTCTATGGAACACCCAACATTTTTTTTTAGTTTTGTCAAAAGTTGCTGTACAAAAGTAGTTAGTTTTGATGTACAGAAAAATAACCCTGTATACAGATGTATGTGAGTTATAATTGTAGTATTTTAAATTGACTTATGGGCATACTTTTATTTTTGTAACTGAATGATTGAATTTTTAATGAAATGTTTAATGATTAATAATATGACTGTAAAATTAATTTCTATATTAAGTGTAATTAGCGTTATTTGCCGTACTTATTATATAACAAATAAACAAATGAAGCTGTTAATCTGATTTTGAAATGCGCTGTGTTCCTAAATATTAGAATAGAATAGAATAGAAAACGCTTTATTGTTCACACAATTTACAATATAACAATAAAAGAATACAATAGAATTAAAATAGTGCGACAACCGGCGGCCTTATCCATTAATATTCCATCTCTAGAAAGACCTAGAAAGGAGAATACAATTAATTACGTTATTTTAAAATTCCTTATTGACTAGATAGACAAACAAATAAAATATCAACCTAAATTTTAATCGATGTGTACGTTTTTTTTCAAGAAACGACACAAATTTATATCAATCATAATAATCCGTCAATTTTGAGAATAAGTAGAATCAAACACCTTGGCGACTGTGATATTAGCTAACAGGCTGAGCTAACCCAACTCTAACCTAAGCTCACTTAACAGCTGCATGCTGCTGCAGCTTGTAGCTAACATAGCTTGTAGCTAAATTATCTGCGTCATCATATTTGGGCTTCGCGCTCAGCATATAATAAATTGAATAGATCTCTATTCTTTTACATATAGAATCATATAGCGCTATCTCTGTCCACCCGTCAACTGGTAAAGCCTTAAACCTGGTCTCACACGGCGCCGCGCGGTCTCCGGGACCACTCGGACGCTCAAGGGTTGAAGTATCAAGTATATTTGCTCGGTGTAAAAATGTTTGAATTGTGTTCTGTCTCCAAATTTAATTTTATTGTTTCATTTGCTGTCTTGAATAAATATGAATTATTTTGTTTCAGGTAAGGGATAAAGTGGATACCCTAGAACGTAAAACCCGGGTTAGACCATCACCTGGCTTATAAGGGCTGGTGAGGTTGGTTCAGTAAGTACACAATATATTTATTATAATAATTATAATATTGATGCTATTATACCTAATATAGGAAGTCTTTTCTCATGTTTCATGATAAATTTATAAATAATTTGTTATGGACTATTTATTGGCTTACACAATTGGCTGTGCTATACAGGAAAAAGTTCATTAAAAACTTACGAGTCAATCAGTCAGTGGAGCAATTTCCACGCCTCATGGTCATCTGACTGTGTTCTCTTTAATTTGATTGCTTCGTGGTCTTTCAATCAATCTGAAGAAAAAGCCGAGTGCATTTTATTGAAATATGTCCTAGATTTGCCTAGGCTGCGTCATATAAGCCTCTTATGAAGCTGCGAAACTTATCTTTAACAAAGGTGACTTCCACAAGTGGTAGGTATATTATTCAGAGAAAAATCAAACCAAGATGATATATACATCATTTGGAAGCTTGTTTTAAGGACTTCCCAAAATTATTTAGTTTAGATTTTTTCACCCCTCCAATTTTTTTAAATGCGAAAAATAAATTGTATGAAAAATAACAATACAGCTTATTATTTTTTCTAGTTTAGCAATAATAAAGGGCTTCGTTATTTTATTTGCATTCATAGCTGATTATTCCCCATTCATCTCTTAATTTGCTAAAATTAAAAATTACCAACCTACCAGTGTAAACAGTTAGTTCGTATAATGTGACAAAAAACACTTAAAAGTGTGTGTAATTGGTAAAAATGCTTTTATTTAACAATTTGGAGGTTACTTAGTCATGGTTGCTAGAGATAAAGTACTTATTGAGGAAAATATATTTATTTATCCTAAAAAATTCAAAATAAATTTTAAAAAGATCGGAGGGCTCCTTTTTGTTTTTAACTGTTGTAATAGACTCAGAAAAAATATGAACTTTGAATGTGTCGAAATATAACGAGTGTTGTGGTTAGAATTTTTTAATAATTATTATACCAGCCTCCATACATTTTGTACAAACAAAATATTTTGTGTATGTAATGTATATTCATCTTCTTATACCTTCAAAACTATTAATAGAAAATCAAAATCGCTTTGATGTAGTTACTCGAGATATGAACTAAAAGGAGAAGTCGTTTCTTTTTAGGGACCCGTACCCAAAGGGTAAAAACGAGACCCTATTACTAAGACTCCGCTGTCTGTCCGTCTGTCTGTCACCAGGCTGTATCTCATGAAACGTGATAGGTTGAACGTTTAAATTATTACAGATGACGTATTTTTGTTGCCCTTTTTTAATTAACAATACATACTAAAAATAGGCAAAAATATATTTAAGGGGGGCTCACATGCAACAAACTTGTTTTTAGCCGTTTTTCGCTCGATATTAAACAAGTAGTTACTCGAGAAATATCCACAGAATATTAGTTTAAATATTTACTTTAGAAATAAATAATTAAATTAAAATAACATATAAATTTAAGGGGGGGCTCCCATACAAGAAACGTGTTATTTCGCTCGATATCAATAACGGTGACAGGTAGATGCTTGAAATACTTATAGAAAATTTAGTTTAATATTAGCTTTAAAAATAAATAATTATATTAAAATAAAAAAAATAGGGGGGCTTCCATACTGTACGGAACCCTTCGTGCGCGAGCCCGACTGGCACTTGGCCGATTATTTAATCTACAAATAACGTATATCCTGCAGAATATCTAGTTTAAACTAAAACCAAACTATCGAAACCGAAAACGGAGCGGATGTTTATTTTATACGGTTTTCATATCGACTCTGCGAAACCAGGATTTGTTTAAAACAAACAGGGTTCGTGCGGATCCTATTGGCAAAGTTAAGTTATTAAATAAACGAAGTTTAGATTAGATTTTTTGTAAAGATTTTCAGGAAATTGATTATTTCAAAAGTTTTATAGACGCAATTGATTGATATTACATTTGGTTATCATGAAATTCAATTGTTTGGAAAGTGTAGGGAGTTGCAGAGGTATATTTTCTAATCATCAGAAAAAAACATTTAATGTGGAACAATTTGCCCGAGTCTGTTTTCCCGCTAAAATACAATGTGGATATCTTCAAATACCGAGTAAATAGGTATCTTCTAGGTAAGCGTGTTACATCCTAGACCGCATATCTGCTTAACATCAGGCAGTGTGTAGTTAAACGCTAACCTAAAAGAAATAAAAAAGTCCCAGTCGTGAAATCAAATATGATTAAATATTAAGGTATTAAATACCTTAATATTTTTCACCACTCCATACAATTGTGAAGTGCCAACTTGGCTATACAAAAACAATAATCTGTAATCTGAGGAAGATTATGTATTGTCCGATTTGAGTGTTTTTTTCATGCAATCAACATTTCAATATCTAGGTTTGTACATCTTAATGATTACAGCTTTATAAACGACCTTAAAGTTACAAGCATCTAAAAGCCATATTTTTACTCAAACTTTGGTGGAAAAGTGTACAGAAACCAAAAACTACAAAAAATGAGACTTACAAGCATACAAAATTTCTTACATATTACGACTAACACCAAAAACATTACATTTTGTTACAACTTCAGGAGTGAAAAGAGTTTTCTCCGGGAACGTAGATTTTTCTCAATGTTGTATAGAAAACACAAAAACACTGGTCGATACAGAATCCTAGAAATGTATGTCAACTTCCTGTTAAATACAGACACTCTCATAGAGCATTAGGCGATTATTGTCACAGTACAGTTCAGCCATATTTTACTCCAAGTGTTTATCCTCGCCACGCCATATCATGGTTCACATTATTGCTCGTTCTCTGTCTACTGTTATAGCTGTGATTTCGCCTCATTTGTGATAAGGAAGGAAGCCGTTCACAATTATTTTTGCCTTCTTTTGTGACAATAACAGCACGAAAAACTTCCTCTGTGTCATATTTGGTTTTGGGTTATTTGGCAACTGTGTCTATTATTTTTTTAGGTATACGTTATAGTCGTTAGCTGAATACTAATTACTAGGAGAAATTTAGTATTCTCAAGTTTCCAGAACTACTCAGGAAGATTTCAGGTTAAAAAAAAAGAAAAAAAAAACAGTTAAACATCATTTGCGCTATGATAAGCCTATAACATAAATATTGATAGATTACCTATGTAACTTACTTACTTACCTATGTGTGTACACAATTAGTACAAATGGTTATTTTGTTTTATCATTTTAAAATTAACATTATAGCTTATTATTACTATTATATTTTATCAACCTGTTTCGGGGCCTACATAAAATGAAAAATGATCTTTCCACTTTCACTGAATTCGATTTTCAACACTCTTTTACTAAGTCGATCTGTATGTAACTATGTAATGGAGTCTAAGGTAGTTAATTTAATCTTCCGAGGGTCGTAGCGTAATAAAAATTGGCAGCTGTATGTAATTCTGATGACAATACAATAATATGGTACTGTTGAACCGATCTGACGATGGAGCCGGAAGATATGAACTGGAACTTCATGATGGAAAATCGTATCATAGCTGTTTTGGATTTCTTTTCCTATAACTCTTTTGCAGAAATTATGAACAAAATCCTAATTTTTGTCTCTCTCCGTCTCCCTTTCTCTTTCCCTTCCGAAATACACTAAACAGCTGGCAGCTCGTCCCATTTCTCAAATCTCACAAAATTAAACTGGCTCCAAATGATTTTTGACGAACAAAAGGGATACTCCCGTAATCAAAGCTTGCTCCCGGATACGCATCGGAGGGGAATTTATTGAATTTGTCACGATTTCGAATTAATTTGATAGGCCTTAGGTCGGATTGGAAGTGTTACTGTCGTTGGTGAATATAGGTGGAGGACGTGGAACGCCACGATTACTTTGCTCATACGTACTGCTCATACTTATCATAAGAGGTATGCGTCTACTAACTGTATCAGATGCAACAAAAAAAATCATTGATATAAAATAACCAAATAGTTTATTGATTAAAAATAACACGAAAGGTAGCGAAAATTCCAAATCCCGCAATGGCGTTATAGTTGTATTTCGAAAAAACCACA